>CATQJL010000112.1:59293698-59464698 GCA_958299035.1 Cylicocyclus nassatus | reverse complement strand
AAGCAGTGGTATCAACGCAGAGTACTGGTGGCGCTTGAGACCGCCCGCGCTAAAAGAACGCCCGTGCGAAAAGACCGTCTCCCGATATGTAAAGTGTCGCTTCTGACATTCCATATAAAGGATATATGAATCTCTGCTACACCATTTCATTGATGGATTGGTATCAACGCAGAGTACTACATGTGTATTCGTACCCTTGATGGTTTAAAGACAAGGTGTCAAAGTGAAGTTTGTTTGAACATCTGCAACTCTGCAAGTCGTAAAAAGTGAAGGTTGTTTATCGAAGATTAGAGAAGAAAATAAGACGCAAAACAGATATGAAAAGCAAAAGATGCTAAAACTCTGATAAAAACGCAGCAGTGAGTTTGAATCCTTCATTTGGCGACATTTCAAAATGTAGGTTTACTCTTCAGAACCAGAACTGGCACCATTTTCTTCGTTGTTTTGAAACCAAGTTTAGCAAACTGTAAATCTAATGAAGCTCTTGATCTCTACTTTCACGCTGACAACGTCCCAAAACCATATTTTTTGGTTTGAACGAAAAATCAGGCACCGTGTTTTCAAAAACCCCTCGGTTTTTCTTTAGTTCATTTCTTTTCACGCGGTTCTTTCGTGAATTAGATAGATCTTGCTTCTGTTAATAACGTAGAGAACCTCTCAGAGCTTACTTCTTCGATTACTGAATTTTTTCGTGAATCTGTAAAAAAGTGCGTTTTCCTTCAACTTGTTCTCTTTCAGTGTTTCCACAGCAGTTTTTTCCAGCTTGGGCGATTATCACTCAGAACAATAAGCGCAACTATCCAGGCAACGACCCGGGAAACAGGAACATCAATGGGGTAAAAATTCAATGTACGCCTCAAAAACTAGATTTGGCTTTGACGTGCATTTCGACAAACACAAAAGCACAAGAAAAAAGAAAGAAAAAAGAAACAATCACAAGAAGCAATGAGCTTTTTCTCGTTTTTCAAAGTGTTGCGGATTGGTGGTTCTGAAGAGTAAACCTACATTTTGAAATGTCGCCAAATGAAGGATTCAAACTCACTGCTGCGTTTTTATCAGAGTTTTAGCATCTTTTGCTTTTCATATCTGTTTTGCGTCTTATTTTCTTCTCTAATCTTCGATAAACAACCTTCACTTTTTACGACTTGCAGAGTTGCAGAT
This sequence comes from Cylicocyclus nassatus, assembly GCA_958299035.1. Taxonomy (NCBI): domain Eukaryota; kingdom Metazoa; phylum Nematoda; class Chromadorea; order Rhabditida; family Strongylidae; genus Cylicocyclus; species Cylicocyclus nassatus. The sequence continues at coordinate 59,463,537 of CATQJL010000112.1, read as the reverse complement.
GTTCAAACAAACTTCACTTTGACACCTTGTCTTTAAACCATCAAGGGTACGAATACACATGTTCATCTAGACCAGCTCTTTTATCAGATCCATCAATGAAATGGTGTAGCAGAGATTCATATATCCTTTATATGGAATGTCAGAAGCGACACTTTACATATCGAGAGACGGTCTTTTCGCACGGGCGTTCTTTTAGCGCGGGCGGTCTCAAGCGCCACCCTGGTTTTGACTTGTCTTAACACGTCACGCACGCCGCAAACCTTTCTTCCCGTTGCTTTGCTTAGGGAAGCCGCCGCAGGGTGTGTCGCGCGCGGCGGTGCTTTTGTGTGGAAAGCATCACGGTCGTGCGAATCGTCCTACACCCTTACATATCACATACTAGCGGAATGAGCATTTTGGCACACTCGCGTCAACTCAATTACAAAGATGCATAGTCGCAATTCGTCATCTTAGTTTTTTGCTTATCTTCACAAAATGGACGCCCAACATCGTATATCCAAACTGTAATCCGCATGTTCATAAAAACCAACTCCAAAACCACGTATGACAAGAAGAGCAGCATGAGACCAAAAGTCGCAGCTAATTCGTAAATTACGTTCTTTTAAATCAGCTCAAGACAACGCTTTGAGATTCATGTAAGTAGAAAACATGATGAATAATTACCTTGCAAGATGATTTGCTCCTTGTTTAATCATGAATTTAGCCGTTGTGTCGTAGGAAGGTAAATGCTGTGAATAGTAGTGTATAACCATCCAGTATCCAAAATCTTACTGCTTTGCTACTTCCAATATTTTTGTGCAATCCAGAGCTTTCTCATCTAGGAGATATTCGAGGACTTTAGATGCTCTCCAGTCGATTCCTGGGAGCAGATGACTGGTTACTGATACCTGCACATTTTTTGAATCGATTTACCTTCTGCTCTTTCAGCAAAAAACTTTGATCATCTGAGCGCCTTTAGAAAGGTGATATGAAGATGTTTTTTTCTGCTGCGGATGTCCACATTAGCACAATGCTTCAGTACAGAACTAGTCATCTCAGTTGTTGCATATGTTAAGGAAAAAATTTGAGATGATATAAACATAGTATCGCAATGAAATCTTCAACGGATATACGATGATTTTGACGAAACGGCTGCCTTTCGCAAGAGAGAATGACGAATACCTGCCTACGTTTTTCCAAGTGACGCCATTCTGCCGGCCATCTGCGCGCAGAATGGCGTCACTTGGAAAGACGTAGGCAGGTTCGCTTTGGTAACGATGAGTATTCACGATTTCATGCACACTTCGATCCGCCATTCTAGGACGTAGGGACAGCAGCACAAATCCGGATGGCGTCCAAAAAAGTCTGTCCAAATTCTTCGAGGCGCCGTTCGAAAGATTATGGGTGAGGTGCTGCAAGGTGCTGTCAGGATAACCTGGAAGGTCACTTTTACGAAGACGATCACATTGCTGGTTGTTTATAGTCGATCAGAACGAGAGCTCAAAAATGTTCAAAAAAGTGCCCCATTAATTTTATATCACCCTAATATTTTCTAGACATCACTTAATTCGCGACGGAGTTCGTACCTTTTCGAAAACTACAAACTTGAAGTTATTGAGCAGAACAAAACAATAACGTTTTCCGAAACAGCGTGAAAGAAAATTGTTGAACATCCGTTTTCCAACACAAAGAGCAGATAGTTAAGTGGTAAATGCTCTATGTTGCTGCGTTGAAAGTCGCCCCTCCCGCGCGGTTTACCTGGAAATCAAAAAAAGACTACATTTTATAGAAAAATGAGAGTGACTTGAGTTTATTTCCAAAATAAACAGTTTATTTTCAAAAAATTGATTTGCACAACTTTGCAATAAATTTTAGTTTTTGTCCAGTTTCTTCCCCTCTCCGCGGAACACATTTCTCAGACCGCCATAATGCGAAGATTCAATCTTCTATTCGTAACATATACGGCATGCAAACACATTTTCATATATGACAAACTGTGGCTCATGGAGAGTTTTTCCGCATGTTCTCTGTATCATACTCGCCTAACGACTTTGAGAAAAATGACGAATGTGTCATCAGGTTCCGCATTTTTGCATGTTTCCCACCAGTGAACGGAATTAAGGCATCAGAAGCCAGAATGTTTGCTTCACGATGACGTGGTACCAGAAACAATCACTCTCACTGGGAAAACCAACTTTTTTTTACAAAATTAAGAAAACGCAGTTTTTCATAAGCATATAGGTCTTCGAAAAGTAAGATCTGATCTTATAGTTTATAGCTTAAAACACCAAAAAATGTTCTATTATTTCGTTCTGGAAGTACTTTCGCGTTATAAACGAGCGTAATATCCCACAGAACAAGGTCGTGAAAAATATTTGTGTTTGGTGCAGCTTGCCAACAACTCAAATGGTGTTATCGCCATGCTATTTGACCGACAAGCTCTCAGAAAATTATCTAAAAGAAACTACGACCAGTGGTCCTTACCATGGTCAAGTCTCGCTATTTTCAGAATTTTTTTTACCGATTACTCGAGGAAGTCCAAGAAACGGATAAACTAAGCAGGCCCCGAAAGACACAGAACAAATCATCCCATTCTGATCCCAACTTCCGAGATAAAAATTCTGCTCAAAATTCCAGCGTCGGGCTGCCATTTCAGAGGAGGCATGGGGTGATAATACTTTCCAGCGGCGCCAAATGTAATCTTATTGATGAAGGTAACAATAAGTAGCCTTGTTGTTTTTAAATCTAAGGAACTTGCCAAACTCTCGATCTAAATTTAAGATTTTGTAATCTATAGACGTGAACGTTTTGTTTTTGAACCACTTTTCATCGGCTAACCATGTAGAAAAGGGATTTCAAAACTCGCGATTTGAGTTTCTGACCTACTGGGGAGCCGCCAAAAATTTCCAAAATATGGTATTTTCCTTTATATAGCAGTAGTCTATACAAGAAAATAATAATTACTGTGGCACGCTTCCATCTCTCGCTCTCAAAAAAAAAAACGCAAAAACAGAAACTTTGCTAAGAACGTCGATGTTTGATCACGGCATTTTCTACTTTGCGAAAGGTTGCAATAGACCCACATCTCGAAAAGTGGACGTTCTTCTGGTCTGAAACTAAAAATCACGAAATTGCTGACAATTACAACATTATTGAATCTTGGTTGTATCACGCAAGAACTTTTGTGCCACCTTATAGTATGTGAAATACATTTACAATGTGGAAAACACTCCTTTCAAGTTCTTCGATTCTACTCTCAAAAACCCGCTATTTTTTAATAAATATTCTTCTGTACTTATTGTGCCTTTCAAATGTGCGTTTGCAGTGGTACGGGCAAGTATTGAATCCGCTTAACATGTAGCTGACATAAAATTGGAAGCAATTTTTGAGATTTTAACTCACTAAGCTGATTATCCAAGAAACGAGCATTGTAAAAATTCCATGTCACTTTCATGTTTAGCAAAAAAACATAGTCTTTTCCACTTTTACGAAGCTTAGCGAATTATGAAGAGATACATTTCTTCCGGTGATTTCAAAAAGGTTCTAAATCAATGAATTCTGTACAGTTTGTTTTCGCACGCCTTAGCAACATTTCCACTGGACAGGTTTTTATCAATCCAAGGTTTTTACCAAGTCCATCTGACCTTACGACATGTATTTCTTATTCGTCCCTCAAAAAAGGACTATCGTGACGAGTCGGGGATGTCATAAGCACGCACCAAATCCATTTGATCACCTCGCTACTGGTCAAATTAGCGAACTGATCAACAACTAGCGGATGTTCACTTGATCCACTTGATCCACTCCATCCACTTTGCTATTGGGCAGCTCACTAATTTAACCAATAGTGAAGTGGATGAAGTGGATCACGCGGATCAACTAATACAGTGCTGGACATAATTATGAAGCCATTCTAGAAATTGTCGTAATTTTCGTTCTTTTCAATGAATCTGTCTGAAACTTTGCTGTATTGTGCATTTCAACCTACCCCTCAAAACAGCTTCCAGTCTTGTTGCGTTTGAACAGAGAAAAACGAAAAAATTCAAAAAAGCCCTCTTTAAAAGCTGGACAAAATTATAAAGCCACCTGGTTTTTCTAATCACTACCGCATTCGTTGACTCTCAAATTTTTTTTTGTACAAATACATCCCAAAATATGAAACATTTGCAACACCTACGGCCTGTCATCCTACTCAAATAGAAGCGATCACTGCATTTTTTCTTTCAAAAGCATTAAAAGTCAATCTGCTTCAACAAAATACTGGTTTGAAGAGTTTTCAAGCTCCTGTTCATTTCAAATGATAATCATGGAATCTACTGGAACTTTTGGATAGAGAGGTGAAGAGCGCTTCCATAAACGCTGCGTAATCGCTGCTATTGACGGACAGACTCCCACTTCATCACAGCGTTGTCACGCTTTCACTCCACAAAACTCGATTTTCAAGCAACAGATAACACTGTAATGTAGCCATTACGACAGCCATACAACAGTGAACTTGTGTGCATGAATGGGAAAAAAATTTCGGGATTGAACACTCTGGTTCAGCCGCAGTTGACATCCACTGAATGTTGAGTGGAGCACCGTGCACAATCAAAGCCAACTCAGATCACGAAATAAAACCGGAGACGCTTAAAAACTCAAAAATCTTAGCTATTCTCATTTATCGGGTGAAATATCACATGAAATACAGAGGGACTGAAGGAGATCTAGGATTATATCGAATCTTCTGCTCGCAGGGAATTTTCGTGGAAATTATTTCAGGTCTAAATCGCTACCGCATCATTAGGGAAAATCTGAAAGTTGTTGCGAAAGCTGCATTCCCATGTAGGCAATATAATAAATCAAGTTCAGCATTTGGACATTGCAAACTGAGTTTTGTGGTGCAAAAGTGCGGCATCCCTTTGGTGAAGTTGGAGTCTGTCCGTCAAAATCAGCGATTACGCAGAGTTTACGGAAGCGCTCTTCACCTCATCTATCCAAAAGGGCCAGTAGGTTCTATGATTTTCATTTGAAATGAGCAAGAGCTTGAAAACTCTACCAGTTGTTTGTTGAAGCAGATTGAGTCTTGGTACTTTTGAAAGCAAAAAAGCAGTGATCACTTCTATTTGAGTAGGATGACAGGCCGTAGGTGTTGCAGATGTTTCATATTTTGAGATGTAATTGTACAAAAAAATTTGAGAGTCAACGAATGCTATAGTGATTAGAAAAACCAGGTGGCTTTATAATTTTGTTCAGCTTTCAAAAAGGGCTTTTTCGAATTTTTTCGTTTTTCTCCGTTCAAAGTCAACAAGACTGGAAGCCGTTTTGAGGGGTAGGTTGAAATGCACAATACAGCAAAGTTTCAGACAGATTCATTGACAAGAACGAAAACTACGACAATTTTAAGAGTGGCTTTAAAATTTTTAAAATTATGTCCAGAACTGTAGCATGTGCTATATGATGACAAGCAAATCCGCCAGCTTAGCAAATAGTTTTCACACAAACGGTAACAGATGTAACCTTCTGAATACATACACAGATAAAGATCATAGATTTGATGCCTTTATACGAAAACGGAATTCTAATTCCTTATTCTAATTTTAGTAACAACCTTCTTCTTCTTCGGCTTCTTTTTCTTCTTTGCATCAGCAGCATCGAAGACACAGATTGACTGTAAATTGGTGGGACGATTAGGATTTTTGGTCATTAAAGCTTACCAGCATTAAGAATATCACGAGTATATGTGTGAAGAACATCAAGTTCATGCTTGTTGTTTAGAGCGAAGTATAAATCCGAAGTGTCTGAAAATGCAGATTAGAGCATGCTATGAGTTTAAACTTAAAATAAAGCACATCAAAGTTTCATATGAATCATCAATAAGGTGATCATGAAACATTACTAAAATCAGGCGATTGGTTACTTAACGAGTCACATTTCAATATATTATAGTATATCGCATATATTAGGTTGTCCCACAAGTTTTTTAATTCTTGAGTTTTCACTATAATAAGTCACACACTTCTTATTCTAACTAGACATCAGGACACTATTCGATAGACAAAAGCAAGCTCCATAGGTTGGCATTTATGCTTTTGCACAAGCTTTGGTCCATTTCGAGTTTTGAACCAAAATACAAAAAGTTCCGTATGCCCAGAAAACCGGAAATTTCTTATATCTTTGTTCAAAAAATTTCTACAGACCTCTAACTCGCTAACGCATATACATTCCACATCCATTCATATGTGCTTCTAGGGGCTTGTACTATACAACTGTTAGCGTAAGAACAGCACAGCATCACTTTGGTAAAAACATAGAAATTTTTGGTTTCTTGATTTCTAGCTGATAAAAAAATACAGCAACAGCACATATGAATGTCTAATTTGGAATGTATATGCGTGAGCGAGTGAGAGGTCTGTAGGATTTTTTTGAACGAAGATATAAAATAATTTCGGTTTTTTGGGCATTCGGAGCTTTTTAGATTTTGGTTAAAAAATTGAGATGGACCAAAGCTTGTGTAAAAGCATAAACGCCATCCTATAAAGCTTGCTTTGCTCTATCGTGTGGTGTCTATTTAGAAAAAGAAGTGTGTGACTTATTACAACGAAGACTCAGAAATGAAAAGACTTATGGGACAACCTGATAAAACAAATAATAAATCTGTGGAGAATCTTCTTGCTCGGATTCTGAAGGTGAAACTGAAAACTGAGCTTATGCTTCCAAAATGCGTTTTCAAACAAAAGACTACTGCGTGCTATCTACCAAACTGGAAAAAAAAGATGAAATTTGAAACGTTTGAAGTTTTGTTTGAAATATAGAAATAGCGAATTTTACGTAAAAACGCCTTACTTATACACAGAAGATTTTCGATCAAGTAATGATGTCGTTTGCATTTTTTTCATTATAGATTCGCTCAACAGCGTCCATCCAGGGCAAAAAAAAGCATTCGGTCTATATTTCAAAGTAACGATTAGATGAATGATTACTCAACCTGCTGCTTTGTTTTCTATGCAAGTATATACAAAAAAAACAATCATTGAAACTTTGCTGCGTGCGTGACGTGTTCCGACAAAAATGGGGCGGTTATGGAGACGGTAGGAAAGGCCGCCTCTTTTATTTAGTCAATACTTACTAGTTTTGACCAAATAACAAGTTAAAGCTTGTTTTAGACGATGTTTGCAAAGGGTTCCGATTTTCTTGTTTTCGAATGATGATACTAGTCCTTATCATTAGGGGGTCCAAACCATTTTTGGACCTATGCATAAGTCACTTCAGTTCAAAGGATAAAAACATTTCAAAAAATTCGAATAAGCTTTTCCCTTCCGCGCAGCATTGCATGTTAAGATTAATGTCAAAGTTTCAAATTAAGGTTTTTATCTTCTCTAGATTTGCATGTGTTCGTCGACATTATGATGGGGACAAGGCAAACATTCTGCAGTAAACGCTTCCTGCATCCATTAGTTTCTATGAAATCTGAGGCCCTTATGGATGTACATCGCTGCGAAGGAGAAGAGGGGATTTGAGAGGGGACTCGCTACTTTACGTATTTGTAGTGTTCGTTTTCAATCCATCTTAGGGAGCCTCCAGACCGCGGTGGTTGCCGCTATTGCAGCCGGTAGCCGCAAATGCTCCGATTGCCGCTTTTGCAGTCGAAGCGCGCTGGGTCAGTTTTTATCCTTAGGGGCGCACAAATGAAACTTATTCGACCAAATCCACTAATTCTCGCCCCACGATATCGTTCGCAGTATAGTGGAGCAGCTTCAGAAAAAAAGAAATACGAGAACATCGTTTTGCAGCGATATTCTCCACTCAGCATATAGACCCCTCAAGACGGAAAGGAGGTAGGAAATTCTTGCTTTGCAGTCATACCACTCATCCAACATAACTATATCGTCAAAACGAAATCTAGATAATAGTATAGTTTGAAAATTAACACACATTCGAAAAAGACCTCGTTTCTTGACGAAGTCGGTCAATTAGCAGAAAAGGATAGCCTGGAAGAGAGAGACTTCGTTTAACACTAGTTCGTTTGCTTTAGCATGACCGCAGCAGGATACACACCAAAAGGAAAATTCCTTCATTACTCCAGCACCGCGGTGTAAAAAGGGAAATAGATCAGATAAAGCACATGTACAACGGCATTGTCTACTACAATATAGAAGAAAGCCTTCAAAAAGAAAGAGTAACGTGAAAGAGAACAAAAAATATTACAAGTTCCATTACTGCGATCCCCATTACGCGCTCCGTGGCCAAAATCTGAGCCAGGGCGCTTCGGCTGCAAAAGCGGCAACTGGCGCGTCTGGAGGCTCCCTTATAAAGGCTCACACACATTAAGATTTGAGTGTAATAGATGGCAGAACTCTGCCACACAAACGAGTAGGAAGTGGTCAGGACTTCATCCAAGCATTCGAAACAAACCTTGTCTCATTGGACACATTTTGAAATGCTGATTTCGAATAAATGTTTACTCTCTGCCAAGCGATCATTCAGATAAAGTTATATGAGCGCTCAAAGATGAGTATTCTAATTCCAACGACAGCTCGTTGAAAGGCAGCCTGATGGCGCGGATTTGCAGTGGCGATGAATATTCTAATTACAAGGAAGAAGCGCTTTCACCAAAAACCTGAACAAAGGTTTTTAGAACTTATTTCGTGAGACTGGCAGAACGCTTGACAAATCGCACACTCAAACGTCCATAACTCGTCCAGATAGTGTTTGGCAGATAGTTAACATATATTTGAGGTCAGCGTATCAAGACAAATCCGATGATTTATAGCTTGTTTGGTATGGCTGGGTTAAGTTTTGACCATTTACTACGTTTACATTTACCCTCTTCACTGTTTTGTGTGATCCCCTAGAATGCTCGAGAGATCACCTCACATTTGCAAGATCATCTAACTTCCTATAAACCCGATGAAAATGGTGTAAAACTGTACCGAGGATATACTATAGCACTGTCAAACATGTTTATAGTGGCAATGAAAACATCCCTAACAATGTCATACTAGATCCTCATTACAACTTTGCGATTGATCAAAAACGGTGAAAATTCGATCTTATCTCAGACAATCGCTGGGGGCAGGCGGGCATCGGAAAAATAGATTGCTGATTTCTCGCACCCCGCTCGCGGATTTTTTGCAAAGCAATCAGGACTTTTCGGAAGACCGCTTGCTGAGTCAGCGGATTTTTGAGAGACCGCCCGTTGAATTTTTTTCGCTCTTATCTTTTGCAGATATATTGCTGAATCCCTGAGGAATCGAGAACTCGGCAAGCAGTCTTCCGAAAAGTCCTGATTGCATTCCAAAAAATCCGCGCGCGGGGTGCGAGAGATCAGCAATCTATTTTTCCGGTGCCCGCCTGCCCCCGGCGATTGTCTGAGATGGTGTTTCGGAGTGCGTGGATAACGCTACGCACTCCGAAACAATTTTTGGGGTGCGGATGCTTCTCAAAATTTTCGCGTGTCTCCGACCCCTAAAATCTGGGAAAAGGGGGCGTGGCATGAGCTACGCCACGAAAAAATTTTTTTTCACAAGGCTAATTTGAGTTTTTTGTAACCCATATAAGTAACTTCTAAAAATTTCGCGACCCATTCTCGAGAGGGGGGGGGCTTCGGTCCGCCACTGGTATCAGGGTATAAGAACCTTCATAACATATACAAAAAAAGAAGATTATAGATATCTAGAGTAGTGAAATATGACGCGTCTCCTCTCACATGTGAAAATGTTTGTGCATACATGCCTAAAAGCATCCCAATTTTATAATTTCTATACTTTTGACTCTTCCCGATTTTGCAAAGTCACCCTTTTTTTTAGAACTTGCATTACCTGGATAATGCGTAAGTGTCACTGACAAATTATCGTACGCCATTCCTGGAAAAAGGTGCCTGGCCGTGCTAGGAATGGTGATTTCGCGGCGCCGGACTGAATCCTTACTCGATACCACCAACTCCAGTTTCAGCTTTGATGTGAATTTAGAAAAACCTAGTTTGTTTCTCTCTGCTCATATCATTTCCAACTTTCTACAAGGGCTACTTTTAGAAATATCAAGTTCATCGCAATGAAAATCGCGACTTATTCGTATTTCTGACTTCTTTTTGTTTTTGGCACTCTAGCCGTAAATTCTAAAAATTTTTAGTGGTGGAGATTACATGCTTGCGCATGGAAATTTTCAAACAGGTTATGGACGAAGATATGAGTTTTGTAGTTGAATTTTTTGGCATTAAACTCCAAATCGAATAGAGTTTCCGCGGATTTTATAGAACTCGCTTCATTCTATCTTATGGTAACAGTGGCGGCCGCAGGATTTTAGCCTGGAGGGGAGGTGGGAGCAAAATTCATTTCAAATGAACGTGCTTGGCGTTAGCCGCGCACACATTGAAAATTTTTGGGGTGCTTCTCAAAATTCGTGCGGGTCCGTGAGAACTAACTTGAATTTTCGAAGATTAAAAATAAATATTTCAATCATTTACGGGAATGAAGAAGTCATTTGCACATTTTTGTAGCCCTAAGTAAACTTCAAAAAATTCGCTACCCAATCTCGGGGGGAAAGGGGACCCAATTTTACAAGAAGTCGTTCAAAATTTCTTCAATAAATATTCTACAAGTGCGAATACCTTGCACTGCAAAATTCTCGCTCTCTATTTATGCTGTCGTATTCTGCGTTGAACAGTGCAAACAAATATGTTGACAATGTGTCAAAAATGTCTCCAGCTCTTGAAAATTGAGGGATTAGCATTTGAAACGATCTATCTCACTTTCCAAACTTTTGCATGCTTATACCTTGAAATTTGAGAAGGGAATCTTCGGTTTTTTGTTAAGAAACCTCTAAACATCTTGAATTTTCATCTCAGAAATTGGGTGTAGGGCAACTCACACGAACGTAATGGTTTCCACACAGGACCGCGCGCGACACGATTTGCTGCGTGATGTGTTGAGGCAAGTCACATTCAGAGTGGAACTGGAGACCGTCCATGCGAAAAGACCGTCTCCCCAGAAATTTTTTCCATCTAATATATAAAGAAACGTACAATCTAATATTTAAAGAATCGTAGCTACAATTCAAAAAACTCAGATAGCGGGAACCGCAATGTGGTCCCGAAACACGCAGATGCAACCACGGATGCATCTAGCAGTTTAGGATTATTGGTTCACTAGTCATGTACAAGTAAAGAAGGTCATAGTTTTGGCTCATGTAAGGCATTGGCCATATGTACCTCACGCGAGTTCAGTTGAGTTTGTTTTTCGCCTTTTACCCTTCAAGTCCAACAAGGCAGGCCGGAAATGCGTAATCTGTACAATTATATAGATTGATAGAATGCCTTAACCTTTGCACATTTAGTGAGCGCAGGATGTGGACAATTAGAGTATCGGCAAATTGCGCAGCTACTGAAATCTACTTCGAAAATCTTGTGTTCTTTCCTAAGAGCGAGCGAAGCTCCTGACGCTTTCACCATGCCCTCAATCAGCCCTTTTATCTATGGTTAAGCATTTGTTATAGCTTGCAATGACGGTGCGACTTACCTATGTAACTTGATTATTTGCAGAACTGCGGAAAAGATGGTGAGATATGTTATGCAATATGTTGTTTTTTGGATATGGTATGTTGTGCACTGGATGCACAGTGGACGATAGTTCAGAGAAATTTTTCTCCAATCCTTGCCTGTTACGATTTGCTGGATAATAAATGCTCATCTTATCTCTCTATCTATATAAAACCCAAAAATTGTCTGTTTGGAGGGTATGCGTTACAGAATTGCGCGCCGCTCAACTGACTGGGATGAAAGTTTGCACACAGATGTTTCCGACTCCGGAGACGGTTTTAAGCTACTTTTCATAAAATTGGCTGAGTCCTTCCATCGATTTATTGATTTGTTTACTCAAATATGAAATTGGAAGCTCATCATGTTCCCAAGGATTCTCGGATATTCGTGTAAGCACGGGTGGTGAAGCTCATTCTCATTCCGCGGTGAAGAGGATGCGGTGTTGCAAAGCGATGCAGCCAGGATAAAGGACAAGTCAACGCATGAGTCAGAAGAACCGTAGGCGCAGATCTGGAACAGGTGCAAGAAAGAAGAAAAAAGAACTTGCCGAGGGGCAAAAAAGAGTAGAAGGTTGGAAACTTGGGAAGGGTAAGTTGGACACTTTGGTAACGATTTTGTACCGTCCGCGGCATCAAGTGTTCAGACCACGGTCCGAGCGGGCCGGGTACGTCAACTAGTAACTGAATAATCGCCATCTATTTTCTTCGTTTGGAGCCATCAAAATATGCTTACTTTAGAAAAAATTAGTAATCCACGAAGTGGCTGACTCTACGTTTTGTATCTTTTCCGGTGTTTGATCTTTACTTCTCGATACCTATGCCATTATTTTTCTGAACTTTTTGTCCTATTTTAATGTTGTTTAAAACAAATTTACTGTAACTATGAAATCCTGTTTGGAACACATTTGCGCGTCATCAGTGCAAATGTTCATTGAGCGAATGTATGCTCAAGCGAATACAAGAAAGAAAAATTGACTGCTGATAAAAAATGATAACACAGCCCCCACTTCTTTTTGTGAAATAAAGCAAGAACTTGATATTTTACTGGACCATAAACTTTCCTCGCTATCCTGCTTCAAAAAACTTCGAATTGGTCTCAAAAAGCCTTTGATGGTTACTCGATCCATTATGTTGATGAAAGTCTGGTGGACTATATGAGATGGATCCTTCCTCTAAGTTCACGCCAGCAAGTTGTCAAGCTCTTGTTTGAGAAACGATTACCCTATTTTCCGGAGTATAAGGCTCACTCATGTATAAGGCGCAGCTGCCGCGCGAACGTTAAGGCGAAAGTTGCACTCTAGCTTTAGAGATTTAGCTCTACTTCAACGGTCTACTTATCTATACTTTACCTGGAGATTGCTAAATGGGCACTTCAGAGTCATGATGTCAGTGCTTTCAAGTTTCGGAAAAGTTCAGCGACATTTTGACTATGTAGACGGACGTAAACGAACTCAGTGAAAGATATTGGGTAAGCTTTAAATGATAACAGTGCGCGTGTTCTAGTGTAAAATTTTTGTTTAACGGAATAGAATTAATGATAGAGAAGACTGATTTGTCTGACAACTCATGATCACAAAAGATTCAACACAGGACCAATGCATAAAACTGTTACTAAAAGTTGGTGCCCCGCTAACATTGCGGAGTCGCACATAGCCCGCGTCGTCGCGAAACTGCTCGGGCGTGGTGCACAAAAATGCGCCTTATACTCCTGAAAAAAGATTATTTATTTCTCGAAACGTTCAGCCTTTGCTCACTTTTTTGCAATACAAAATGCATTTAAATTTTCCCGAAAGTCTAAAAGGGGTATTTATTCGAAGTAGACTTTATCAAGATGTATACCAATCGAATGCTCTTCTGGTGCTGTTCCCAAGGCAATCTTCCATCTGCTCAACGGTATACTGAACAAAGTTAAAGGCATTTTCCTGCTTGTAAATTGCATGGTCAGGGACTGTCTATGTTACCTAAATGTTATACATGCTATTTGTTTCAGAGTTACATGCATAAATTTCTGAAATATATTTATTGTACATGAAAAAATTAATGGTAATAGTTTTGAAGTTGCTCTGCTTCCTTAGTTCTGCAATAGGCAACCAAATTCGGTTTCATTTGCTCCCTAATTTTGTTCAATGAATCGCTAAGCATATAAGGAATACATAATTGTAATCAGCATTTCAAAGCGGTCAGTATAATATGCACCTTGCTGAGGTAGGCCAATTCGAGTTGAATACCTTTCATGTTTAGGTGTCTGCTATTGAAGACATAACTTTTATAAGGATTGAGGGTGATTTAAAATACTTCTTCAAGTGGTGTATTGTAAGAGCAGCGACCATCAAAACTGGAAATTTTGACGTTTTGTGCGAGATAGAGCTCTAAACAAGATGATTGTCCAAGTCTCACTGGAAAAGTTACTTTTGAAGCGGAAAAATTCTTTTTTGGGGTAAAATCGGCAGCAGCAAATTCACCTAGCAGCGTAAATGGGTTGAGTATACTGACTTCCAAGAGTTGCTCGTCTTACCTTGTCTTATGTTTTGTGGAAGTTCACTCACAAGGGAAATGTCACAAATCGCAGTGCCCGTTTGAGATGAGATGGGTGGTGTAACACGTCCTTAAAACGAAACGTATTTCCAAGACCACCCTTGCTAGCTGCAGAACAACTTTGGGAGGGGCCTTTGGACGTTTTTCCGCAGGAGACGAAGCGCGCCTTGATCAAATACGATTGCCATTCTGCAATTAGTCGTACCGGTATAGCGTAGTGGCAAGTGTGCTGGTTAGCAAACGTATGGAAGCTCGGGTTCCTTGTTGGACAACTTCTTCTGCAACTTCTATACAAACTCCTAACATGTGTATAATCTCGACCACAGCGTGTTTGACCCCTTTATTGGGGCTTAAAAGCAAAAAGCACATCATGATATCTTTCTTTAAAATAGCACGCCAAATACAGTGAAACTATGTGCGAGAAAGCACAAGAAACGTGCGAAAATGGAGATTTTGAACGAAAGGAGCGTCAAAAGCAGATTGGACGTGAAACCTGGCTTTGAGAAAGTCATAGTCGGTCAAAATTCAAAACGTTCTTCCCGAAACTGGTGTTGACGTGCTTGCTAAAATAATTTGAAGCTTGCCGCATCACGCACGCGCCGTCCAGGGCAGAGCAGGTTTGCAGACAGCTTTGCAGCAATATTGCGCGAATACTCCTACAATAACCTGAACATTGGCAACGAGGAAGAGTTTGACGTGGATGATTGCGAAGTAGATCCGTTATGGAGTGGTGATGATGAAGACACTTTATCATCACCATCCAAACACGTCCGCAATTCTTCTTCTCTTCAAACATGATAGGGAACTGTGACGAAAACTACACCGAAGTTGCCGCCTTCATGAGATGCTCTTATCGCGAAAAACTTTTCTGCTGCAAGCATTTGTTTTGAAATATCATATTTGTGACAGAAATCTTACTACAGGCTAAGAACGCACTTTCCTCGCTTTTTCCACTGTATTATGTCGTACGCTAAATTTGACAATAAAGTCTTATTCTGATTAGATGCTTCACCACGCGTACAGAAGCTCTTTGCAATAAAAACCTTTCTTTTACTTTTAAGCACCAATAAAGGTAAAACACGTTGTGGTCACTAATATAATACACATTTTAGGAGTTTGTACATAGATTGCAGAAAAGTCTTCCAACAAGGCATGCGAACATCCGCGTCCGTACGTTAGTCACCGCATTTGCCACTGCGCCAACCGGTAGTTTCAAACAGTCCAAGCAAAATTAAAAAACTACGTGAACTCTCCAATATTCGTGCTCCGAACCAACCCCATTGGTTTAATGATGGTCTGAAAACCTTCAAAATCGAGAACGGGTATTAGGACGCAAAAATTTCTTGTCAAAAGTTTTTTTCACATAATAAAGAATGATACTATATACATATATTTCAAATGTGTGATGTTATAGGTTCAACTATGCACTGTAAATAAGCAATCCATTTATTCAGCATAGTTTGAACTTGACGAGCTCGTGCGAAAGTACACGTTGGAGCATGTCGGTCGTGTACCGACTTGTTATTAATGTCGGAAATGAGAGACGGTCAAAAGCCGCGTATTGATCGGCTGCCTTTAACTAAGAAAAGCAGAAAAGAATTTCTTAGGTTGTCCCATAAGTCTTTTCATTTTTGAGTTTTCGCTGTAATAAATCGTACAATTCTTATTCTAGGGCGCACACAAAGCAAAGAATGCTCCGCAAAATGATCACTGGATGTCGGCGTAAATCGTTTTCCCGTATGAAGTTCATTGCCAAAATCTGAAAGCATTGATTAAAGATCTCTACCTGAAAACTACAAATTTTACTTAATCAGCATGTAATTTATGCATGCAAACATTCATCATATGCCGTCGCAGTAATTTTTTCATGGCTGAAAACTGTGAAATGATGGCCATGTTAGCAAATACAATCGCGTGCTACAACATATACAGTTGCGTTTCACATGTCTTCGAAACAAATCATGAAAATCTCATTTATTATGTGCCTAACCAGGGAAGGAAGGTTGGGGTCGAAGTGGCCTTTTGGAATGAGATGTACATTATCTTGTAGAGCTTGAAACGTTGACTCCAAATCTACCTTACCTATCTGCTGCAGGCTTCTGGGCGAGGAGTATGAAGGTTTTTATGAGTAAAAATTCAAATGCAAAATCAGTATAAAATCAGTCATAACCTTTTCCTGACGTTCAAATGGGGGCAGCAGCGAATTGGTATATTTGAATCAAAAACATGTGTTGCACCGAGTGATGATCCGACTATTGGTTAAGCCGTAAAAAAATGTACGACTAATTATACACTAATCTTGCATTTAACATTTTACTCATAAAAACCTTCATGACTCCGCGCCCAGAAGCCCGCAGCAGATAATGAAGGCAGATTTGGGATCAGCGTTCTAAGTTCTGTAAGACAGTTTACATCTCATTATGAAAGGCCACTTCGACCAACCTTCCTTTCCTTGTAAGTCAAGCAAAATATCACGCTTAGCATAAAAAACCGAAAAAAACGACACTATCTCTTTTTCCAGCAACTGCATATACTTTTTAACTACTTTTCCTATATGATGAACAAGAAGTCTTGCCTTTTTTCGACGAAGGTCCGAATGAGGAGTAATTCAATACTTTTGATTAAAGTGTCCAACTTTTGGTAGTTCACAATTCTTGAAATCAGGTTATTGTCTTACAGAGCTTTGTCAAATAGTGTCATGTTTTTTCCATACTGCGGCTGTCCCATGGGGAATCAACTATTGGTTTTCCATTAACCTATATTCAATGATATGCAAATACAGTCTTTCATCAGATTCACATTGGATGTGGAGCAAGGATAACGTTGAAACACGTAGGACGGGTGGATGTGTAGCGTCAGAGCATTTTCAAGAGTCAGATAGTAAAATGCTTTCACACGTTGTCTGTCAAACCACGGCCCGGCAGGAGGGTGGATTTTAGATTTTTGAAAACGATAACCCCTTGGACTACCAAAATTTTTACGGGTTTTCCTTTGACTTTATTTTTGACCCTCCCCCCCCCCTAGTTCCCTGACAGCCAAGTATACAAAATAAACATACTATTCATTTATTAGTTCACCAAAGGTGCATAATCACAATATATAAAAAAGATGAACGACCGTAACACATTTCAACATCTTCATAACAGTGGAGGTATTAGGGATCCGTCAGAGTTTACCGATGTTACCAGTGTTACTAGTGTTATTCGTTACTCATGTTACCCTTGTTACTAGTGTTACCAGTGCTTCCCGTGTTACCAGTGTTAACACCGTTAAGTGTTACTACTTTACCGCTTTTATTACTGCTGAGTAGTGAGATGATTACAACAGTCTCATTCTAGAACGCAATCTCAATGGCTGGTGGGTAACACGAGTATTACTAGTAACACAAGTAACACTGGTAACAATGGTAACATCGGTAACATCGGTAACACGGGTAACACGAGTAACACTTGTAACATGGGTAACACTGGTAACATCGGTAAATTACCCCTATATGGAAAAAAAAGATCATTCGCCTGTTTTTGCGAATGTCACTCAAGTTGCAGCCTTTGCTCTATAGGTTGCCACAAAGCGCAAAGTTGGACTACACTTCACAAAATCGTTTCAGATGATCAGCTAACTCTATTAGGAGAAGAGAAAAGCGTTTCACACAAAAGATAAAACCGCGAAACCTCAATGGTGAGCAAAGGCCGCAATCTCGCCGACCCTTCTGATTACGCACAACCTTAGTAGAGGCGAGAAAGAAAGAAAACACAAAAAAACAAAATTTCAAAAACACAAAGATGAATGCAAGAACTCAACATCAGGTAACATATTGATATGAATCGCACAGCTCGACTCACCTGAGGTAGTCCGAATGGGCCTCCAATCTGTCAACTAAGTGCGTAGTGCTGTAGTCGAAGATTCTGAGGTGCATATCATCCGACCCGGTCACAATCCAAGTCTTCCGCGAAACAAACTTGGAAGCACGTACGGGCAAATCGCATACCTAAAAAATGTTAGAGGAGAAATATGCAGAATTGTGAGTTTTTATATAGTAACAACAGATTGGCAATCGTCAAGAAATCGATAGTCAAATTTGATATTTGATATTTATTGCACATAAGTGCGCCATTTCAATCATAATGCATTAAGTGTAGACTATAAAAACAAAAAATCCAGTAAAATAGAAAAAAGACGTTCGAATAGAAATGGTAGGAAGAAGAACGTCAAAACATCAAGAAAGATCGACTACTTTAACCGCAACACTATGGCATCACGTAGTTTGGGTCCAATCTGCTGAACAATATCAGATAAGTCTGGGCTACTGGGCAATCAATGCTCTGGGCAATCATGTACTCCCCTTTGCAATTTCGCCGCATGCGCGATTACGGCTTGGACCAAATTGACAACTTATATTGAAAGTCCGCACGCGAGCCACTCGCGTTGCGAAAGCATTTTCTACGCTAAGGGAGTATGTGTTGGCACAGACTGTACAGCAACCAAAACGTCAATAAATAACACTTTGAGACACTGGATTGAAACAAAGTGAGCATCATAGGGCCCCAGCCAGACTTCGATCAAACCGCCACAAACGCTCAAAAACGTCAAACGCCCTTTTTCAAGACCCATTTTCCAAAAACACAATCAATGCTCAACTATGTATTCGCGAAAGAATGAGCTAAATCTGGCCGAGCCTGACACAAAAACACGTAAAAATGAAACTGAAGAAAAGAAGCCTACTTTGAGAGTTTTCACAAGCTGTTTACTCTCGTAGTTCCATATCTGAACGTTTCCACTATAAAAAGCTGCCGATACTCACGGTTCTGTGGGATGATGGTCCACCGCTTTCACTCGACCCGATCTTGTCAAAAACTTTTCAACTTCCGATGACATAGACAGGCCTGCAATAACGCATAAAGAAAGGGGAAGAAAAAAAACGACGCGGAAGAAAACAAATATACGCAAAATCGACGGACTTGCTAAAACTGAAAAAAATTTCCTTGTGAAACAACTTTTGCAGAAAGCGCCACAAAGAGATATGATCGCTGGTCATTTTCCGACCCTCATGGCTTATTTGAAGAAGCAATCTTTTATTAGCTTAGCGAAAAGTCAAATTTTCGAAGTTTTACTTCGTTTCTGCAAGGTGCACGATTGCATTGGAACGCGCTTACCGAGACCGATCATAACGGAATAGTATTTGGGGCTGTATCAGAGCGGTACCTTGATGGGTTTGGAAGGAGATTTCAACATGTAGTAATACTATTGAGCTAAACCACATTTGTGTAAAGAAATCCGGGAAATTATGTGAAAGAAAGCAGGGAGCAACCCCAGGTTGCTCCCAGGTTGCGCGGGAACAATGATGGGTGAAGGATGGTATGCGCACCGTTTGTTTATCGGTAAACATTCATTGGTTTACTCAAGTTTGTGATTATATAATCTTGTACATATAGATGTTACACCTCGGAATATGGTATTTGACATTCTACGTGCGTCTGGCATGTTTCCGTTGCCTTTCTTTCTCGTGAATCAGAGTTCGTGCGGCACCCAATGTGCTACCAGTGTCAACTGTGCTCGTCCCGAGTATGCTGCCTTAGGGTGCCCTTCATACCACGACGGCAGCCGCCAGCAGCTCATAGCAGCCGCTGGCCGCTTTTGTCATAGAAACGCAAAATTATCAAATTCTTACTACTTTGAGTGCGCCCGCCCACGCTTTTTCCTTCCTGTTGTCGCAATTCGATCTCATATGTCATACTTGTGTCCATTGTTGTTAAAATCTTGTTGCCGTAGATTGGTTATCCTATTGGTGCTCAGTTTCCCTCTCGCTGTTGAACCATATTTCGCTAAAGTTTATTCGTGGTTATTCTTTAAATATGGTTCTGTCAATCATATCCTTGGCCGGGCTTATCTTAAATAACTCTGTAATGTAAAGTGTGGAACTGCACTTTAGCGGCAATAGGAAGAAAGAAGCGTGAAAGATGGAAAGCGTGGGCGGGCGCACTCAAATTAGTAAGAATTTGGTGATTTTGCGCTTCTATGACAAAAGCAGCCAGCGGCGGCTACGGGCTGCTGGCGGCTGCCGCTGGCTGTTACGGGCTGCTGATGGCGGCTGCCGGCGCGGTTGGAGGCACCCTCACTTCCTAGCTTTAGTTTGGTTGATTACACTGGTGTCATCGGATACTGTTACTTCCAGGGGCCCTACATACCGGAAATATCTAATCTAACGTTCTCAAATACCAACGAACTGCAGCTCATTGAACTGCAAGTTTCAGAAGAGTGCAGAGTTGATCGCAAAGCCATGCGCGACCTCCTTCTCAGCAACTATGGTCTTGTGGCTCTCCACTAAATCGAAAGAGGCAAGTCTTGTTTCTTATTGGTTTCTTCAAACCCCAAAATACGACTTCCCCTTTGCTTTTAGGACCAAAAGTGATATCCAGTTTGTGAAAGCGCAACCCCCGCTGGGCCCTGTGTCAAACTCCTGTTCTGTTCTGTATGAGCACTGCAGCAACCGATTATTTTTTGGAGCTGAAAAATGCAAAAAAATTAATTGATTTGAAAAAGGTTTGAAAACTACTAACTAGAAATAACCACCTTGTTAGGTGGTTATTTTTATTTTCGGCAATTACCCCAGCACTCGTCGAAACGGTCACAACGAGTACACAACTGTTGGAAAGAGGAAGAAATTCTGCATCGGATAATGCTTAAAAGGTTTGTCTGTCATCATTCTGAACGATTTCAGGACGGGTCTAAAAAACGGCACGAACTTTCGGACCCGTTTAATAGATTGATGTTCTTTGAAAAAAAAATAGGATTACCCTAATTCCACGCGTACAAGGCGCAGGGAATTTTTTTCCAAAATTGATTAGCCGAAATACGCCAAAGAGCTTTGTAACCAAAGGACCCTATGCCGTGCTGTTTATTGCTTAAGAGAATCGTACGGCATAGGGATCGCTTTCCGTAATACTTTGGAGCGGCTGAGGGGCTTGATTGAAAAATCGAAAAAGGGCGCCTTGTACGCGTGAAATTGGTTAATCAAAAATACACTTTCACTAAAAACTTTTCTAGTAGGAGAACGTACCAAAAGCAGGAACAGGCATTACCTCTATATTCATAAAACTTAAAAATTGTCCTGGGGAGTATGTGCGTTATAAAAAGCCGCTCAAGCGATCGGGCTGAAGCTTTCCACGCAGATGTTTTCGACCTCGAAGACGGTTTTAGGCTACTTTTTAAAGCGATGCGGCGCTGGATCCTTTTATTGAATTATCGATTTTTGACACCCGGAAATGCAAATGAACTTATTAACCGCTAACTGCTATCAAACCTACTGCATATCTTGGCGTGAACAGTGGCAGAGAAGCTCATTTTAATTTCGCTTTAAAGAAAATGTGGTCATTCGAAACAAAGACGTTATGAGGTAACCTCATGCAGAAGAAAGGGGCGGGGGGGGGGGGGCTCTGCAGCACACAGGCAGCAAAGGGAGCAAGACAGTGGACATGCATAGCAATACATTGGAGGGGAGGCGAAGCAAACGGATGAGACGGGACGAAAGAGGAACAAATTATGGCTTTCTTCTATTTCCCTGAAGCATGACCCGCGCTAGACAAGCCGGCTAGTCGTAAACACTCGCTGCTTTCACTTCTCTGCTATTTGGAACCCGTGGCAGAGCACATTGGTTTGAAGGCAGTGTTTGGACAAGAAATCGATTTTGAAATTTTTTGCCTACGTGGGCCTATTACCCGCGCTGAGCCCGAAAATCAACGCTCACAAAAATCAATCAAAGAAAGCAAAAACGGCGAAAAGGGGCTCTAACGCACAAGGGAATCAGCAAGTGGGCAGGGTCCTCCTATTTGTGTAGTTGTTCTCTCAGCTTCCCAAACTATTTTCTTGTTTCCGCTAGCCACCCTGATATCGCCATTGGCCAAGGGCAAACACAAACTTCAAGGCGAAATCGAGAAGATTGCTCCGGAAGTTGAAGGTGATTACACAGAGGGGGAACCCGCCTACGTGCTGATTTCTCTCCTGCGTAAGAATTTTTTCGCCGTTTTTTAACTCTTTAGTGTGGTTTTTCGGATTCAGCATAGCGAATAGGCCCAGATAAGCAAGAAATTCCAAATTCGACTTCTTGCCTGGACACTGCCGTCAAGATAAACAGGAAATTATGAGGAATGTACTAGCTAGCTTAAAATTAAAAAGTATTGCTTTTACACGACTGAAAACAGACCAAGGTGAACCAATTTACAAATATGCTTGCTATTTGTTCAACAAGTCACTTAATGGCGACCAGATTTGAAGGGCACAATGTTCTATATCTTCAGCTCACTTTCTCAGAGATATTCTTATGATGATCTCATGATGACGGACACACCACCATCATGAAAATAATATTGACAAATGATATAACGATCGTGTGACTTGTGCATCATCTACACTTTCTTATAATCAAAAAACTAGAGCGTCACCTCTGCTTCACAGAGGCACGCACAGCCATTATAAAACGTGCCAGTTGAACTTACACTGTTGACGTTAATTCGTTACCGATTGACCGCTGTATTCCAAACAACAAAGAACCTCCCTTGTTACGTATCAGTTGCTTTGAAGCATGTAAATCATTTCTCACTTATTCGTAACAGACCAACTTACTGAACGACAGATTAACGGCCTATTATAATTCATGATGATCGGAGTACATAACTGATAACATTGTAGCTTGGTAAGGTTGATTGAGTGCATCTGCAGATAATGAACAAAGCGAGTAGCATGACAATTGGCCTCGAGCATGCGAAGTTGGCAGAGTATCAGAGTGCACAAACAACACCAAACCGCTCCCATAAATCCCAAGAAAATGAACAGTGTTAGATTATATCTACCTATGCATACTCATCTCTGTAAACAGTATTATGCGGATTTTGGGTGAGGCAGAGTGATAGTAGCTCGAACAATCCCTTATACTAACAAGGGAGGACGGATTAGTCGAAGTGGCCTTTCCAAATGAGACTTAGACCACTTTGAAGTGCATCAAACGGGGATTAATCAAATCTAATTTCATTATCTGCCGAGCGGCTCTGCATGCCGAGTTATGAATAATTTCTTAGTGTAAAAAACAAGCGCATAATGCAGGTAAAATCAAATTCCATGTCTTTTCAGCGCTCAAACAGAGCAGCTCAAGCATGAGTGTTTTGGACAGAAGGTATTCTTTAAATGGAGTGCTCTTGATAATCAACGTTGGACAATTCGAGCAATTCTGAAGAATTTTGTTCTAATTATGAATTGTATTTTTCAACTAAAAAACGCTCGTAACTTGACGTCCAGGGGCACTCGACAAATAACAAGACAGATTTAGAGTTGGCGTTTGACGCTTTTCATAGTCGTATCAATAACCTGTAAAAAGGCCAGTTCGAACAAACGGCCCTCCCTTGTCAGAAATTCGTGCTTAGTTCGCGCGCATAGAAAACTCATGTAACAACAGAATGACGGCAGGACTTGATCAAATCTGTTACTAAAAATTCCAAAGCGGCATCTTAATCGATAGATTGCTCGGGACAACTTTCTACCGCATTCACGCAGACCGGGAGAAAACCTGAGCTTTAGCGTGTGACTCAGGGATGTTGTAAACATTCGAACGGCGCAACTTGCGCTCATCACTATTTCTCTTTAGAATTTTTTAGATGCATTTTATACCCATGTTCTCGAGTTTATACGTACTTTTATACCTTCGATAGTGTGGAGACAGGGACCCAAAAGTGAAAATTGTTTGGTTATCTGCCCCTCATGAAAAGTAAATTGCTTATATAGAGCCTTAGAAGAGAACAAAGATGCAAAACAGTTGGTTACAGCAAAAGAAACTCTTGAAAAGCGGATAAAAACGCTGCAATAAGTTTGAAACCTTTCATTTGGCGGCATTTCGAATAGCAGGTTTTCGCTCCAGGACCAGGAAATCTACAACACGGGTGAAAAATAAGGAGACGCAATTTTTTCTTCGTGTTCATCCTAAAAATACCCATATTTGGGAAATAACGATTATTATGAGAAGATAAACAAAAAAAGAGTTTTGTTAGTTTTGAAAACGCAGACTTTTGTTCTCACCAAATTGAAATGCATGTCAAAGTCAACCCAATGTTTGACTCGTCCTTTGAATTTTTAAACCCGCATTGTCGTTCCTGTTTCTGGAACTTTTCTAGATTGCTGCGTTCATTGTTCTGAGCTATCATCAACCAAGTTGAAAAAAACGCTGCTAATACACTGAAAGAAAACAAAGTGAAGAAAAACGCACCTCTAACGATTTTTCACGAAAAACTCCGCCATAATCGAAGAGTTAAGCGTTGGGTCGTTGTCTACATTATGAACAGATGCAAGGTCTATAGAACGCACGAAAAAACCGCGTGAAAAGAGTCCAATTAGGGAAAAAACAAGAGATTTTTGAAAACACCGTTTTTGATGGATTTTTCGTTCATATCAAAAAATATGGGTTTGGGACGTTGTTAGCGTGAAGTAGAGATCAAGAGCATTAATATGATATAAAGCTTGCTAGAAATGGGTTTAGAACAACGAAGAAAAGGGTGCCAGAGTCAAATGCCCCGTGCCCGGCGTTCGGGGTAGGTAGTGCGCAATGCGCGAAAATGCAGACGAGCAAAGGAGAAAGACCAGCGCCGACGGGCATTTGGCTCTGTTCGTAGATCTCCGCGGGGTCTTGTGCAACTTCAATATATCATTCTGATCGTCATGACACGACGAGGAACACTGACAACGTCACAAGCGTTGAGAATCACTCATTGACGAGATAGACCAGCATTTTCGTGTACGACACTCTGCGCAAGATTTAGGCGCAGTTTCTCATTTTTGTTTAACTCCAACGGCTTCCCTAAGCTTCTGAGACTCACGTTTAGTCAAATAAGAGGTTAGGTGAGAAATTTTGTCCTAAATCTTACTAAAACATTCAAATAAATTTCTATTTAGCGTGAAAAAGGCTATAAAAACGAAAATTCTCGGTTTCACCGGTAATCTAAAGATATTATTGCCTATATTTGCTTCATTTACATTCATTCCGAATGATGCGACAGAACTTTCGCATTGTTTTAATGACAGGGTGTCCCGAAAAAATGGCCTATTGTTTGATTGTTGACAAATCTCTTGTAGTGAAGTCTTTCGAAGGTAGGGGTACCATTTTATAAAGCTGGCTTCAATTAAATTTACTTTATGAAGCAGATTACCGACTGCTCTTCATTACTGCAGAATTACGGTAGCAACTTTGAAGAGGGTTTCGAGCCATGAAAAGCCATCTCTTGCATCAGAAAGGCAACGGAACAACCGGCTTACTGTCAGATTAGGTTGATTAGAGTTGCTGATTCTAAATGTGAACTTTGGAACTATCATAATTGAAAAGTTATCCAAGGTAAGCAGTAGCGGGCATTTTTTCAATGTTCCTAGGAAATGCGGTTACACCGTTCAAAAAGCTTCGCAACCTTGTACATTGAGTATTGTAAACAGCGTCCATAAAATCCTATTACATAAGTTGTCACATTTTCTATTGAAAATGAAACGGCAGCTTTTTTTACAGTAACGCCGTATGTTTGAAGTTTTGAAATTTTCACTGTAATCCTGCAATAACGAAGAACGGATAATTCTTTCTATGGCCTGGCAGAGTTTACGCGATTTTATCGTCGCGGTTCACCGCGACAAGAATTGTTACGAGTTCATTGCCTCCTGATCTTCTTGCATTTCGATTGTGATAGTTAGTCAACGATTAATTGTGTTGGAAAATTAACACAACCGAAATGCAAGAAGAACATTCGGTGCAGATAGTACCCGATTCTTTCTTCAAAAAACATGAGACTTCCCAGGATGAAGAAGAAGCGAGCAGAGAAGGAGTGCTTGTTAGCGATAGTGTATCGACAGGGCCGAGCGAACCGGTTATGGCAGCTAGTGTCCTCATAAGACGACTTTGTCTGGTATTGGCCCATAGTAAAACTCCCTTCAGCACAACTCGGCTGGAGCAGGCCTGAGTTTAAAGTAGGATGCCTCAATCCGGCATCCAGAGAGCTATTGATTTGGGTGCGATAACTCTTCAAACATAAAAATCTTGTGCGTTCTCAAAAAGGAAATTACCTATATTGAATGAGCAGGTTTGCTTGGACGGGTAGGTGATCGCGGTTATTCAGCCCGCACGACCATGGTCCATGTTTTCCTGATGCGGTCATTCTTACATACTTCAAACAAACGTGATCTGGTTTCAATAAGGGGAGCAAGGAAGCTTTTGCTTTGATGGGGATTAGTCAATCATGACATGACAGGTTACACGTTAAGCTATCAGAGAGGGTTTAATTTTCCTGGAAGATTGTTATAAATGATCACAAGTACCGTTATGTTGGAAATCCTCTGACTTGGCAGTCAATGGCTTCGAAGTTTTTTTTTTAGTATTTTCAGACTTGGAACTGCTTGTGCTTCAGAAGGCATAGTGGAAAATCAACTAGTTGAAATCTGAGAGAAACAAAATAGGTTTAAACTTCTTTCTTGATTTTCTTAGTTGGTGACGGTCGATCAACGGGTTCTTTTCGACCGCCTAGCACCGAAAAAAACGTTTTCCTTATATGAAGTCGGAGTCATGCTTATAAACCTTGCGGAAATATGATGTGATTTTACTGTCACCTGTAGATAATAAGGAAATCATCCGATTACGAAATGATCGCTTTGTTGCTATTCGTTCGGCAGACGATGTGCCAAGGTAGTCTGAAGCATTGACGCTATATATTTCCCCATGTTGTTGGATTATTAGTGTTTGAAAAAATCTTTATTCACTGCTGGTTCGATCCAGTGGCTACATTGCATAAACCTAAACACTTTAAGCACATAATAACGCCGTGGTTGTGCGAAGAATAACTATTATCTATCTATGACACACAAATATGCCAGAATGGAAAAAAAACTGCGAAGAACTTTCCAACGATGAACTTGCTTCGTGCGCTTCATTCTCTCCCATTTCCTAATAACAGGAATAAATTTTGATGTTATCGGCAGAACTGAATTCTCAAGTCGGGATGTTCTTAGGAGCGCTGGTGATTCAGCAGTATAAGCAAGAAAAGAAAGGGAAATTCACCCTGAGGCAGTCTAGTACCGCAAAAAATCTTAAGAAAATACGTTGCCAGCTCGAACGATCATGCCCTTGGTCTTGCAAGTAGGAAATTAGCCACGATGCCGTATTTCTCAAGTTACTATCAATTTGGATCATTCAAATTCATAGTGAATGCCAATTTGAAAATAAACGATGGGCCAAGAAACCTGCTGCAATCACTGAATTCGTCTGCAAACTACTGGATAGAAAGCAGAGCATGGAAGCCTAGTGTAGGATATTCTAATCAATTCAAAACGACACCGCTTCGACCTCGCAATACCTCTCATAATCCGTCAAAAAATTCGCCGCGCTCTGCCGGAGTTCACAGGAGTGCAGTAAAGTGCATTACTCGGCCGGATTTCACCAAAATACCTGTCGCAGCCATATCTCGGTTCAGAATGAACAAATCCTAAATCCAAGAGCACAACGTCTGACTCAGCTTCTCGAGAAGCACCTTTTCTTGATGTTATTTTGAGTATGTTAACTTGCTATCTCAGATTTAGTGTCGAAAATGCCAATTCGTGATTAGACTATGTGCGACAGGCCTAAAACTCTAAGGAATCAAAGTCTTTTTTTAGCCTCATTTTTGGCAACAAGCTGTGGCGAGCCCTATTTTCTGTCAAGTTACCGTAACACTCAGGCTGAAAGTCCCTACATACTTTTCAATTTTTGATAGTTCACCTCGCGTAGTCTTTTGCTTCGCTTTGAGCACCACTGAATAGACGAGGCTTTGTGGGTTAAGAGTGTAAAGCGAGTCGCCACTGTTCTTTATTACTGTAAGATTAGAGGAGCTTTGAAAGAGATTTGAGCTAGATATAGTCTCAGAATAAATATTTATCAGACCGAAAACTTCATCCGTAGGCTGAACTGATTAGCTTACTATGTATATGAGATTCGCGCTTTACCGTAAGGCTTTTTTCGTAAATCGTGCCAAGTAAATAACAGCGTTTTCTCATTGATTTCAATATTGTGATTGAACCATTTTGTCTGAAGTCAATATGCTTGAAAACACTGCTTTACGATATTCCAGATTTTTTTGGAACTTTTGTGTAAACGGGGTTATTCAAAATGGAGCTGTATGCGCTGGAGCTTACCTAATTTTATAGTATGAAGAGCGATTGGTGATCCGCTCTGTACTGTTAATCTAAGTTGAAAGCCTGCTCTACTGAATGGTGCTAGAAACTATGCAAAAGACTTTGAGAGGAGAAAGTTATCAATAATCAATGTGAACTTACTTTTGAGAAACCCTGCACAGTGTTTCTGGCAATATTAGGTGGATCGGAAAGTGATGGAACAGCTCCATTTTCTTCTAAATTCAGAACTTTTTGTTTTTATCTGCATTTATTCGGCGACAATCAAAACGCTAATTATACATGACCTTCGCCTATCATTCTATCAATGCACTACGCCATTCTCTCAAAATTCTTGCAGTGGAGTTGAAGAAGTCAGACCAAGTTTTTAAAACATTTATTCTGGTTGCGCTGATTTACACCAAAGTCATAGGGTTAGAAGCATAGTATTTGGAAGAGCTCTTCAGGTTGTTTCGAATGATTCATTATACATGTTGAATTTCCTTTTTTTGCAGTTATAATAAAAAGGGCAAAAAACTTGGAAAAGAGCGATTTTTGGCGCAATGAGAATCTAAAAGACCATGTTTCAAACTTTTTGTTTTCCGAGAAAAGACAATTGAATTAAATTTCATTTGAATGAATAAAGGGTGAGAAGCTTAATCAGGCGATAACCAAAAAGTTTGGGTTTATACGCTAAAATATAAATGCAAGTATCTCTTTCTTCTCTTTACTGCTTATGACTTTATCTCCTAACTCTTAATGCGGGACTGTCAAGCTGTTTTCTGTTTCGTAACAGTTCCTTTTTTAAGTGTGCACTGATACTTTAAGTGTCGCACATGTCTTACTGCGAAGACACTGCTCGAAATTCAGGAATTTCGAAGTGAGTATAGTCAAGTTTGAGCAGTTATAAAAATTACTATTGCGGATGGCATCATCTAGATTATATTTCAATTGAATGTTATGTTCTAACATCACTGAGCGTCTGGCAGTTTTCCTTTCTTAGGAAGCTGCAACTATTTTCGCCCCTTAGCCTTATGATTACCCTAATACTTCACCCTTGCTCGCTAGAGCCAATATATCTGATTGGTTTGAATACCCTGGCATATAGCCAAGAATCAAGTTGACCCGAAAGCAATTGCGTGAAAGATGTGTTTTCGCTGGGGAGACGGAGACACCATTTGTATGAAAAATCCCCTCTCCCCCCTTTCAGAAAGCGCGTTAAGAAGAAAACTGTTGTAGAAATATCACTAAAAATCGCAATGCCCCAGCACTTGGACGCTTTATACTCACGCGATATGGTCCATACAAACAGCTATTTTTGATAAAACAAAGTCGCCGCAAAACCTGAAAAGGTCTTTTGCACAAAACATCTAGCTTGCTTCTATGCCCGGATAGCCGTTTGAAGACAAATTTGTGATGAAATCTATTTTATGACACTGAAAATTATTTGCATTTAATGTAACGTTTACGTTTACGTTTTACATTATGCAAGGCGCTTTCCAATTATGTTCACAAAAAATAGATGATCTTTATCGACACTAAACATTTGACGGCAAAGCATAATGTAGCATCAGTTCTGCAACTGACAGCAACGACTATCCATTCGTAATGAGAATGATTATCATCTGTAACGGTAACATTGCGACCACCGCTCATATGCATCATGAAAGCAAAACTCTCAGTTTATATCTAAAGATAATGCTCCCTTGCAAATGTCTATAAAAATACATTTAAAAAAATTCCAAAACGTAAACTATTTTATGGCAGCTATCTGCATTAACTCTCATAATTAAGCAATGCTCTGATTACTTCAAAATTAAGCGCATATAAGTAGGGCTCTGACAAAGCAGACTCATCACATACACCGAAGTTGTTTCTCAAAGTTGTTGAAATTACTGTCATACCACGTCTCTGCAAGATGTTTTCTACCCTTTTTGTTGCTTTGTGTTCGACGCAGCTGTACCCCAACCTCACATGAAATCGAGCCCATGAAAATGTTAGGGCACAAAAAAGCGTCTTTCCTGCTTTACGTTCTCGCTGGGAGCTAGAGATTTTTCACTCTTTTAACGGCTTTCCTTTCAAATTTCACTCATTTCGTTTACATTTTTCTAGTCTACCTCCTCTTTTGAAAAGAACAGCCTCGATTTTGAAGCGGACTTAGAGAACAAGCACCAGCACCTTCCCGGATAAAAAAAAGCAGTTCTGCTTTCTTTTTATCCGGGAAGCGTGTCTCCATGTCCTCGTTCATTCTCTCTACATTATTTTTGTTCAAACCTACTTTGTGCTCTAGGAAGTCGCTGTGTAATTCAGCATCTGTATTGAAAGTGACATCTATAATACATGAAGTAGGTCTGAATAAAATCAGCGAAGAGAGAATGAAGCGTACGAAGACCATCTTTCGGGATACATGGAGCAAAACAATGCTCTTTCTTTAGCTCCGATTCGCAGCATTTTTCTTCACGAAAGAAGCGAAAGCGAGGTTGAAGAAAGAACGAATAAAGGTTGAAGTGAAAGAAAAGGGTTGAGAACGCTTAAAAATGGAACTTATGGGAAAATTAGAATATAGCCCCGATTTGCCGAGCTTTGAAAATTGTTGGCGTGCCCTAACTCAAGACAGATGCCTGCGGAACCTACGCAGAGGCTTTCTGGATTACATAAAGTAGGTCTGTCACGCATGGACGCACGTAGACACATCTTTTCTGGTACATGGAAGCAAGACGGCGCTCTCCAAACTTGCTTCAAAAGGGGAAGCGGAGTAGAAAAATGAGACAGAGATGAGCGAATTTCGTGCAGCAGCTCAAAACCGCATCTGAGCAGCTGCAGCGCAGGCACACATTTCTAACTTAATTCACAGTTTGAGATGCTGAAACTGTTATGGAACTTCTACTCAACCTGAGCCGGAAAACACAACATGTTAGAAGATAGTCTCTGGAAACTTTTATATTTTTCATTTTCCCACCGGCTCTGCTTTCTCGCCTCTTCCGGGCTTCACGATCCGCGGCTCAATATTTCTCTATTTGAAACTCTCATAAATTTGCTCTTTTCTGTCCATCGCAGCTCGGTCTCCACTTCTTTTCCCTCGAAACATCGACTGATACTGCTTACTCGGTGCTGTGGCAGTATTTTTAGTGGTCTCACATCTATTCGAGTCACCTTTTCTGTATTCTCAATTATCGTGGCAACTCTTATCGTTTTTGGTATGATGTTGTATGGGACTTTTCGAGCAGGTCCGAGAGAGTCGCCATCTTGATCAAAACGAAATCCCTCTCAATGAAAACTCCAAAAACTATTTTCAAAGATTTACTTCTGTTTTTGTCCCTTTTTATCACAATTCTCTTTATTGTTCGTGAATATGGCTTAATTGTTACGTGGGGTAAGTTCTACCCTAAAGTAAATTTCACCCTCAAGGGTAGAATTCGCGCTCTGTTCGTTAATCGATACGGGTTGATTGTGTTCTGTGGTAAACCCTACCCCCCGCTCAAGGGTTCGTTGATGAATACGTGCAATGAACCCTGAGGGTTAAACTTATTCTCCACGGTAAGTTTAGTCCTTAGGGTTCGTTGATAAATACGCCACAGGAGTTTTGCGATTCGAACAGAAAGATTCGCTGGAAGATGTCCAAGGAACTCAGCCAAAAATTGCTGAACCTCAATTTCAATGAATTCCACTCACGACAAAATCGCTCCGCGGTTGTGAACACGTAATCATCGTTGTCGTAGAGGCACTGTAGAATCGAAATGTCCTTGACTTTGGTGTTGTTGCACGAAGATGTCCTTCCGACCCCAGAACTAGAGAACAACTAAAAATAACGCAAAAGAGGCGTTTAATTTAATTCAAGTTTGTTAATTATTTATTTACCGTTCTTGGTAATATATTGCAGAATTGAGTTGTGCACTTTTTGATTCTCACTATAAGGCAACTATGCTTGAAGGAAATAATTTATTTTTGGTATAATTCACACCGTTTTATTATTCCTGCAGTTGAGCATCTTTCGCCTAACATCTAGAATGAGACCTCTAATTTTTGTACGAAAGATCGTGAGTGGAATTCATTGAAATTAAGGTTCAATTTTTGGCTGAGTTCCTTGGACATCTTCCAGCGAATCTTTCTGTTCGAATCGCAAAACTCCTGTGGCGTATTTATCAACGAACCCTAAGGACTAAACTTACCGTGGAGAATAAGTTTAACCCTCAGGGTTCATTGTATTCATCAACGAACCCTTGAGCGGGGGTTAGGGTTTACCACAGATCACAATCAACCCGTATCGATTAACGAACCGAGCGCGAATTCTACCCTTGAGGGTGAAATTTACTTTAGGGTAGAACTTACCCCACGTAACAATCAAGCCATATTCACGAACAATAAAGAGAATTGTGATAAAAAGAGACAAAAACAGAAGTAAATCTTTGAAAATAGTTTTGTGGAGTTTTCATTGAAAGGGATTTCGTTTTGAACAAGATGGCGACTCTCTCGGACCTGCTCGAAAACTCCCATACAACATCATACCAAAAACGATAAGAGTTGCCACGATAATTGAGAATACAGAAAAGGTGACTCGAATAGATGTGAGACCACTAAAAATACTGCCACAGCACCGAGTTAGCAACCTTGACTTTTGACGCTCTGTCTCTAGACTATCAAAGTAGAATTTTTGTACATTACTTGATTCACAATAATTTGTGAAAAATTTTAAAAAGAATAAAAACTTGACGTTATTAAGCAGAACAGCATAAAAGAAAATTATTCAACATTAGTATCTTTGAGAAAAAAAACTTTGTTCGGAAAGAAAATAATTTGAGGTATCGAGAAAAACGAGAAGCAGATACTCAAGTGGTTAGCTCTCTTCGTTGTTGCTGAGCTGAAAATCGGGTTTAATTCCACCCTGCTCTTAATTTCTGCTGCAGAAATTCTGCTCACAATGTTAGCGTCAGGCTATCGATAAAGCTAACAAAATAGCCTTGTTATTCTATAAAACTGAGTGAAACTCAATAATTTTTCAAGTTTTCGATTTAAATCCATAATTTTGTGATTTGGAAAAGTAGAAGAAGGTTTGCGTTCCACAGTATTTTGAACACAGCTTCTTATCTGATGACCTCGGAGAAATTGTCATTTTAGTATTTGAGTTTACTAGCTAATGGGGTACGATTAAAAAGCTCTAAGAACTTGTAATTTTTTATATAGCAATAGTCTATAGTGTGGTACGTTTCAATCTCGCAAAAAAAAGTAAAAACAAAAAATTCGCTAAGGACATCAATGTTGTAGAAATTTTCTTTATCAGCTGATACTTCGCAGAAACACAGCTGGAATCTAATTTTGTTCTGATGCATACCTTGAACACTGTAATAATACTTTTGCGAGTTTTAAAACACGTACTTAAAGAAAAAAATGCACCAGTAAAATAAACTTTCCTTAAAGAATCTTTCTTCATAAATTGCTTTTCAGCGAAAGGTTGTGATTGGAACAACATCATAAGAAGTAGTCCTTTTCCTGGACTCCGATTAAAGTGTCATAAATTTGCTGACAACTCAAAGTGTTAATGAATTTTAATCGATTCACGCAAGAACCTTTGTGCCAGTCTGGTATCATGTGAATTACATGTACAGTATGGAAAACTACTTCAGGCAAAGTCTTCAATTCCACTTTCATAGGACCCTATCCTTTATCAGCTTGCATAGTCCTTTACATTTATTGCTCTTCTGCGTGTTTGTCAGGGACTACCTTGGGGAGCGGATGTATTTTCTGTTCAACACGCCCGGATGATTTCGTCTGAGTTTAGAGCAATTTCTGAATCCCGGGCTTCATACAATTGTTTATTCGAAAACGGTTGCAGCAAGCCGACATCATTTTCAGCAAAAACATACTCTCTTTCCTTTTAACGATGTCTTGCGAATAATGTAGATTTGATCCCTTACTGTATTCCCCTAAATCCGAAAAAGCTAGAACGGCACATCCTGTACAACTCATGCAGTCCTTATGTTAGCAATTCTTTCCTCAAGAGGCTTTTATCGTTTTCATTTAACTTATGCCATGTATTCCTTAATCGCCCCCATAAAAAGGCACTATCTTGACCAGCGCATGCAATGGGATGTATGAGATGTGAACAAGCAAATTCGTGCATTTGGCAAGTAGTTATCCCTTTTTAAACGAACAGTGACAGATTTCTGTGACATGCTATGCGCATACATGTATAGAGATCATACAACTGATACTTTTATGCAAAAAATAGATTAACGACATTTTGTGATCTTCCTCCCATCGATTTTAATCGTAACGCACGTCTTCTTCTTTTTCTTCTTTGCATCAACAGCATCAAAGATAGAGCTTGACTGTAAATCGATGGAATGATAAGGATTTTAGGTCATTAAAACTTACCAGGAACAAGAATATCACAAGTAAATGCACGAATAACATCAAGTTCATACTTGATGTCAGGATGAAGTGTAGGTGCTGAAATGTCTAAAGCTGCAGAAGCATTATGTGTATTAATCAGAATAAAGGTAAGGACGATAGTCTAAATAGATTAGCATAAAGTTGATTGAACAAGCAGACAACAAACTCAGCGACTTATTTCTACATTCGTACAGAAGACATCATGTGTATTACAAATAATGAATTGTTAAGAATCTTCTAGCTCGTCGACTACAATAGTGGCGAAATCCTGAAAATGCAGCCTATGTCTACTTAATTCCTATAGAATGGCCTGCTGCGTACTATCCAAAATGGAAAAGGGGGAAAATTAAAACGATAAAAGTTTCGCATAAACTTTAGAATTAGCAATTCTTGGGGAGTCTTACTTATATACGGAAAATGTTCTCATTTATAGAACAAAAAATGATGTCGTTTTCACTTTTTGGTGAAAATTCGCTCAACAGCAAAAATCAGAGGCAAACAACACTTGACCAATACTTCAAAGTACCAGTTGAATGACTAATTACTCGCTATAACCTGCAGCTTTTTGTTTATAGAATTATATACACAGCATCGTTCAAAAGATTTGTCGAGTGCGTAACGTGCTGGGGCAAATAGTAGGATGTCTATGGAAACGGTAAGAAAGGCCATCTCCCACTATTTATACTTTTCATTAAAAAACGTTCAAGCTTGTTTAGGCAATGTTTGCAAACGTTTCGTGTTTCCTTGTTTCAAAATGATGATACTAGTTATTGGGAAGTTCGTGCAATTTTTGGAGTTTTGTATAAATTACAAGAGATTTACATTTCAAAACAATATCCGACATAGATTCTCCCCTCTTTTCAGCAGCATCATATTCTTGGGTTGTAGCCAAAGCTTTGAACATGATGTTTCTATCGTGTCTAGATTTCCACTAATTGACAACATTTTGATGAAAACAAAGCAAACATTTAACAAAAAACGCCTTTCCTGCATCCCTTCATTTGACTTTTCACGAATTTTAAAAGCATCTTCTTTCCTAAATTTGTCTTGAATGATGCGAAGGGTTCATTGAGTTGACTTGTTGCAAGTCCTTCCTAAAAATATGCCTAGAACTGTTAATAAAAGGTCGGAAGATTTTGAGGAGCTGCACCGTGGTATGCAGCTATTAATGCCATTCCTTCTTTTAAGTATATCTCATCACAGTGACTATTATATTTGATTTCAATTTCAACACAGCTGATGGCAACCTGCTATTATGTAGACGCTGTATTCTTCACTCTTTGATGCTAGAGTTTTCTCCACAAAACTAAAAAAGTTCTGCAGGTATGTAGTTGACCATCATTTTCGCAAGCGCTCATACAGACAAGAATTGAAGGAATCTTTGTAATAATGTCCAATGATCAGTAAACTTTAAAACTGCAGGTTTTGCATTTTTCGATCTTTATATAGGTAATATCAACAAAGAATTTGCTCAAAATGTTCTTTTGAAAAATTCAGAACATTGTTTTTGTCAAAAAACATTGCATGGCAGATTTTTCGCGCTCCGTCTATGCTGTTATAGCTCTGCTTTGACTAGGATGTCGATTTGTCTAAAAAGTCGCGTGCTATTAAATTCGGACAGTGACCACCGAGACAGTTTTTCTCGCTTTTCAAATTTCTTGCGTACATATGCCCCTGAATTTTGATAAGAGAGTGGTGGCAAATTTTCAAATTTTTCCTCAAAACTTCAGCAATCACTTCAATCATGTAGAGAAAAAACAGGTCAACTTATGACTTCTGAAGCTTTCTAAGCAATTTTTTTGGAGGAGCAAGGTTTGCGCACATCTCACTTCTCCTCCTTTCGCCTCCGATGATTTCTATTGAACATTTGGTATAGTATCCGCATAAGGGACCGATGTGACTTCTTGATTTGCAAAGCGCCGATATGCATTGAAGCCTGGCACAGCCGGATGAATGTTTTAAGTAAGAAAATTTTTATCAGTCTCTGTCTTTGATGATTTGCTGGACAGAATAAAGGTTTATGCTTAGCTTCAAATCGAATGACTGTCATCAATTTGATTAGTTCAGAGTGAATGAAGCGCTTACTTTGTAAAGTCAGCAGTTGAACATTTTCTCTCTTGTTTGCGGTTGAACATGCGTTTGTCAAATGAACATTTGCACTGATCTATTTAAAGCATCTCACGTCCTGTACCTTTTCCAGAACTGCTGAGTCCTTTCTTCTCCATATTTATGCCTCTACCTTTTCAAACTCTTTATCATAATCTAACGCTGTTCAGAGCAGATTCACTCTCGGAAATCCTGCTGCATACATATTTTTGCAGGGTAATTAGTGCAAATGTTCACTTGGCAACGCATGCTCAATCGCAAACAAGGCGGGAAACGTTCAACTGCTGACGCTGAGTAATAGCGTATGACTCCACTTCTTTCTCTTAAATGACGCAAAATTCTGGAATTTTACTGGACCGTAAGCCCTTGTCATAATTCTTCTCTAAAAACTTTTGGTCTCACTCGCGATGATGCGTCGATGATTACTTGATGCATTTATGTTGATGAATAGCTATAGTGGGCTATATGAGATGAGACCTACCTCCAAAACTAAGCCAGCTAGTTGCAGAGCTCTTGTCTGTGAAAGGTTTCTTCATTTTTTGAAAGTGTTCATTCAGCCTTTGCTCATCTTTTTGCCATACAAGATGCATTCATATTTCTTCAAAGGTTAGGAGTCTACTTTGAGTGTAACTTTTGGAGATTGAGGGTATCTCAGAATACTGACAAACTGTCGCTCGTAAAGAGTTTTTTCGCACGTTCTCTCGTCCTCAAAGTCACCTAACGACTTTGAGAATGACGAATGCGTCATCAGGTTCCGCATTTTTGCATGTTTTCCATGAACAGTGAACAGAATTAATGCATCAGAAACCGAAACATTTGTTTCACGATGATGTGGTACAAGAAAAACAATCACTTTTACTGGGAAAATCAATTTTTTTACAAAATGAAGGAAACGCAATACAAGCGTAAGCGTAAGCATAGCATTATATGCATAGCATTTCCGAAAAGTAAAATCTGACTATAGTTTTATGCTTAAAACGGTAAAAAATTTTCTATTAGTTCGTAATGGAAGTAGTTTCGCCTTATAAACGAGCATAATGTCCAGCAGAACAAGGGTCGTGAAAATTAGGTGTACTTAAGTAGCTTGCCATCATTTCAAATGGTCATGCTATCGTCATGCTATTTAACCGACAAGCTCTCAGAAAATTATATGTAGAAAAAGCACGAACAGTGGTTTTTGCCATGGTCAAGTTTCGCTAGTTCTTGAATTTTTATACCAATCATTCGAGGAAGCCAAGAAGCGGATGAATTGAGCAAATACCCTTAAGACACAAGAACGAAACATTTACCCTGATTCTACCTTCTCAGATAATATTTCTGCTCACAATTCTAGCGTCGGGCTGCCTTTTCAGAGGAGGCATAGGGTGATAGTACTTTACTGCGCCACACATGTAATTTTATCGATGAAGCTAGCAATAAGTAGCCTTCTTGTTCTATGAATCTGGAAAAGTTGCCAAATTCTTGATCTAAAACCAAGATTTTGTTTATAGAAGTGAAGGATTGCGTTCTACAGAAGTGGTTGGAACCATTTTTCATTGGCCAACCTTGTAGGAATTGAGACTTCAAAACTCATAATTTGAGTTTTTACCTACTGGGATACCGCTAAAAATCTAAAAGCATTTTTTTATAAATAATTCATAATTAATGTGGCACGCCCATCTCTCTCTCAAAAAAATACGAAAACAAATTTCGATAAGAACGTCGAAGTTTAGAAGAAATTCTCATCGTAATTTTTCGCAGAAATACAGCTGAAGACCAGAATCCTGTCCTGATGCATAGTTTGAATACTGTGATACTTTTGCGATTTTCAAAATGCGTACTTGCAGAATAAATACATTGAAGCGTGCTTTAGCCGTACATGGGCTATAGCTGTGTGAGAAAGTTCAACAAATTTTTTTTGCTAAATAGCGGCAATTTATTATGATTGAAACTTGAAGTAATAGTTTCAAAGAGCCATTGAAATTTAAGGCTTTTCAAAACAGCCAGCGAAAAATTGTGATCAGACCAAATCTCAAAAAATCATGAATTTGTTGACAAATTGAAATGTTATTGATTTTTGATTAAATTAGGCAAGAGCTTTTGTGCCATAATAATACGATATATTTACACGGGGTAACCACTTCAATAAAGACCTTCCACTTTCAAAAAATGCTGTCCTTTTTCAGTATAAATATTCTTTTATACTTAAAGCGTCCCGGCAAAAAGATGGGTGCCGGATTTTGTGGCGATGTTAAAGCAGACCCCCTACCTAAGCGATGACTGAAGTTCGGAGCAAAAGAGGGGGTCTACCAAGCCTGCAATTTGCTCCGAAAATGGCCCGAATCTTACGGTAGGCCCAGACGCCGCCCACACAACAATATCATTTTGCAAGGCCAGAGTAATAGCGCACACAGTCATGAGCGCAGGGTCCCGCATCGACACTGCGTCTCTACCTTGCATGCATCTCGCACTCGCCCGAGCCTACAGTAAGATTCGAACCACTTGAGGGGCGATTTGTAGACTTCGTAGACTCCTTTTCGCGCTGCAAACTTCTGTCGGCGCTTGGATAGGGGGTCTACTATTACATTACTACCAGATCCAGGTACCCTCAGTCTGGTGGGACCCTGCCTTTAATGTGTCTTTCAAGCGTGCGTTTGCAGTGGTAAGGCAAGAGCAGATGTTGGTTCCGCTTGAAATGTCAGCTGACATAAAGTTTGAAGCAATTCCTGAGATTTCAACTCAAGACTGATTGTTCAAGAAAGGAGTATTGCAAAAATCAGATGCCATCTTCATATTCAACAAAAACATAGTCTTCTCCCTTTTATCGATGTCTAGCAGATTATGAAGCGATCCTTTTTATCCGCTGATTTCAAAAAGATTCACGACAAACTCTGTACAGTTTGTTTTCGCACGCCTTAGCAACATTTCCACTGGACAGGGTTTTAATCGGGTTTATTTGACTTACACCATGTTTCTTATTCACCCTTCAAAAAAGGACTATCGCGACGAGCCGGGCGTGTCATAAGCACGCATCAAATCCATTTGGACCACCTCGCTATTGGTCAAATCAGCGAATTGATCAACAATGAAGCGGATGCTCACTTGATCCACTTGATCCACTCCATCCACTTCGCTATTGGCCAGTTTACTACATAATTTAACCAATAGTGAAGTGGATGAAATAGATCAAGTAGATCAACTAACAGCATGTGCTATAAGATGACAAGCAAATCCATCAGCTTAGCAAATAGTTTTCACACAAACGGTAACAGATGTGACCTTCTGAATACATACATACATAAAGATTGTAGATTTGATGCCTTTATACGAAAACGGGATTTACCCTAAAATAATCCATGGGTGTTTAGGCATCTTCGGCTTCTTCGCCTTCTTCGCCTTCTTTTTCTTCTTTGCATCAGCAGCATCGAAGACAAAGCTCGACTGTAAATTGATTGAATGATTAGGATTTTGGGTTATAAAAACTTACCAAGAATAGGAATATCACGAGTAAATGCATGAAGAACATCAAGTTCATACTTGTTGTTTAGAGTGTATAGGTGATGCCGAAGTGTCTGAAATTGCAGATTGGAACATGCTATGAGTTTGGAGTCAGAATAAAGCCAATCAAAGTTTCACATGAATCAGAAAGAGGTGATCAAGAAACATAATCGAGAACTAATAATCGATAACCATTCAACGAGTCGCATTTCATTATAGTATATCGCATATAACCATATAATAAAGATGTTAAGAATCTTCTTGCGCGGATCTCAGAGGTAAAGCTGGAATTTGAGCTCACGTTTCCAAAATGCGTATTTGAACAATTGACTACTGCGCGCTATCTACCAAACTGGAAAAAAGATGAATTTTGAAACGATTGAAGTTTTGCTTGAAATAGAGAAGTAGCGAATTTTACGTCAAGACTCCTCTCTTAAATACAGAATATTTTTGAGCAAGTAATGATGACGTTTGCATTTTTTAAATGATATATTCGCTCAACAGGGTCCATTCAGGGCAGAAAAGCATTTGATCAGTACTTCAAAGTACCAAATAAATAAAAGATTACTAACCATAACCTGCTGCTTTGTTTTCTACACAAGTATGTACAAAAAACAATCATTCAAAGTTTGCCGCGTGCGTGACGTGTTCAGGCAAAAATAAATGCGGTTAAGGAGACGGTAGGAAAGGCCACCTCCCAATACTTGCTAGTTTTGACCAAATAACAAGTTAAAGCATGTTTAGACAATTTGCAAAGTGTTCTCGATCTTCCTGTCTCAGAATAATACTAGTCTTTATCATTATGAGGTTCATACCATTCTTGGACCTATGCATGATTTACTATTGACCTATGCATAACTTACTTTAGACCGAAAAATGAAAATACCTCGAAAAATATTCGACAAAGTCTTTCCCTTCTCTTGCAGCATTGCATCTTGAGATTATTGTCAAAGATTCAATTCAAGGTTTTTATCTTGTCTAAGTTGTATGTGTTTGACAGGGACGAAGCAAACATTCGGCAGTAAATACTTCCTGCGTCCATTAATTTTTATGAAAACTAAGGCCCGCATGCATGTCACCGTGAAGGAGAAGAGGGAAGTGAAAGGGGACTCCCTACTTTACGTATTTGTGGTGTTCGTTTTCATTCCATCTTATAAAGGCTCACAAAAAATAAGATTTGATAATGGATGGCAGAACTCTGCCATACAGACTGAGTAGGAAATTTTCGGGAATTAAGCCAGGCATTCGAAACAAGCCGTGTCTCATCGGACACACTTTGAAATGCTGAATTCAAACATATGTCTGCTATCTGCCAAGCGATCATCTAGATGAAGTTATGAGCGCCCAAAGATGAGTATTCGAGTTCCAACGACAG
Source organism: Cylicocyclus nassatus (assembly GCA_958299035.1). Classification (NCBI taxonomy): domain Eukaryota; kingdom Metazoa; phylum Nematoda; class Chromadorea; order Rhabditida; family Strongylidae; genus Cylicocyclus; species Cylicocyclus nassatus. The sequence continues at coordinate 59,422,007 of CATQJL010000112.1, read as the reverse complement.
CTCGTTGAAAGGCAGCCTGATGGGGCGGATTTACAGTGGCGATGGGTATTTTAATTACAAGGAAGAAGCACATTCACCAAAAATCTGAACACATGTTTTTGGAACTTATTTCGTGGAATTGGCAGAACACTTGACAAATCGCACATTCAAACGTCGTAATTCCGTCCAGATAGTGTTTGGCAATTAGTTGATATATTTGAGGTCAATGTCTCAATGCGAATCCCATGATTTGTAGCTTGTTGGGTATGGGTGGGTTAAGTTTTGACCATTTCTTGATGAGGTCTTCACTGTCTTGTTGATCCCCTAGAATCCTCCGAAGATTATCTCACATTTGCAATACCATCTGTCTTCCTATAAACTCGACGAAAATGCTGTAAAACTGTACCGAAGATATACTATGGCACTGCTAAACATGTTTATAGTGGCTATGAAAACATCCTCAGCAATGCGATAGTAGATCTTCAGCACAACTTTGCGACTGATCGAACGAAACTGTGAAAACCTCAGTTTGTTATGGCAATGCTCTGCCACTTCTCCACTATGCTTGAGTTAGGTAAGAGCCTTTATAACATAGATAGAAAAAGAAGAGTATAGGTATCTAGAGTGGCAAAATATGACGCTTGTCCTCTTACAAGGGAAGGATGGTCAGTCGAAGTGGCCTTTTGAGGTGAGTTGTATTCCATGTTGGGGGGCAAAAAACGCTGATTCCAAATCTGTCTACACTATCTGCGGCGCGTTCCTGCACCAGAAGTTATGAACGATCATTGGAAAAAAATTGAATATACAAATAATATAAAAGCAGTAGTAACATTTTTCCTAGCGCTCATATGGACCAATGGCAATCTTTAAAGCACTCTATGAAATAAATACTCTTGGATGAGATATATCTGCACTCCGGTTGTCTCACTCAAACGCTGGGAAAATTTTTGCAACTGTTTTTATCCCAGAAAAACATTCATTTTTTGACTCTTTAAACGCTCATAACTCCTCGTCCAGGAACGCGCCGCAGATAAGGAGAACAGATTAGGAATCAGCATTTTGCGTCCTCCAATACCGTATACAAATCATCGCACTACGACGAGGAAGGTCACAGGTTCGGTTCCGCGGCGGGCCTAATTTCTTTGGCAAAACAGCTCTGCCCACGATTCCAGCGTCAGGCTGCTGATCCAAAGGAAAAGCAAGCGACAAGCCGGCTGAAGAAGAAACCCCGTCGCATCACTATGCTCTTTTATGTCTTATCAGGATTCTCGAGTAAAAGCTAGGGCGTTCCCCGGAGGCGACGCGCATTTGAGCCCGACAGATGCGAACAGTAGGCGAGGGTTACCGTCCCAACAAGATGAGCGGGGACGGCTGAAGAAGCTAGCTCATCATGGAAACAATCAACGATCCAAGTTCTCTCCTCTTCGATTGGCCACTGTCAACGTCGGATCTCTTACTGGGCGACATCGAGAACTGGCGGATCTTCTTGGAAGACGTAGAGTAGACATCGCCTGCATCCAGGAGACCAGATGGAAGGGTGAGAAGTCACGCGATATAGGAGACGGCTTCAAGCTTCTATATAAAGGAACAAGCAGCAAAAGAAACGGCGTCGGAATAGTCATCTCCGAACGGTTAAGAGATAGTATAATAAGTGTAGATCGATTCAGTGACCGGCTCATGGGCATCACATTAGATGTGGGTGAGCGAGTTCTCCGAGTAGTCACCGCATACGCACCCCAAACAGGTTGCACGGTAGAAGAGAAAGACGGCTTCTGGCAAGAACTAGATGACTACATCAGATGTGTACCTTCAGAAGAAACGCTACTGATTGGAGCAGATCTTAACGGCCATGTCGGTGAACAGCGAAGTGGTACGAGTAGAAGTCACGGAAATCACGGGTATGGGATCCGCAACGAAGAAGGCAATCGAATTCTGGAGTTCGCTTCCGCTCATGAATTGGCGTTGGCAAACACCTACTTCATCAAGAAGAGCGATCACCTAGTAACGTATGCCAGCGGAAATCGAAAATCGCAAATAGACTTCTGGGCGGTACGACTAAAGGAGCTCAAGTACGTGAAGAACTGCAAAGTGATCCCTAGCGAAGAATGTGTACCACAACATCGACCACTGATTCTAGATCTGAATATCCCAGTCAAGAATCGAAGAAAGGCAATGACGGAGGACAGAATACGCATCAAGTGGTGGAAGCTCAAAGACGACGCTCGATCCAAAGCTGCTATGGAGTCAGCTCTACCACTCCTAGAAGACGAACCGGAGCGTTCCTGGACGAATCTGAAGAAGAACGTTCATCAGATGGCAGGAAACCTGCTGGGATTTACAAAACCAGGAAAGGCAAGACTTGAGAAAGAAATTTGGTGGTGGAATGAGGATGTTCAAGCTGTGATCAAGAGTAAGAAGCTCGCATACCAACTGTGGCAGAAGACAAGATTAGAAGACGATCGTCAGAAATATGTAGACGCAAAACGTGCAGCAAAGAAGAGCGTAAGAGAAGCGAAGGAAGCGTACATAGCAGACTTCTACAAGAAGCTGTACACTCGAGAAGGCGAACGTGATATCTACCGAATCACAAGGAGAAGAGCAAAAGCCACAGAAGATACAAGCCACTTCTACAACATCAAAGACGAGTACGGAAGAATTCTAAGAAGTCCAGAGAAGATAAGCGAACGATGGAGAGCACACTTCGAGAGAATAGCATCTACAAGCTACCAAATGTCATCTACCATAGTAGCTGAGACGGTACAAGGACCGGTAGAAAACATCACAGAAGATGAAGTTCGCGCAGCCATAGCGAAGACGAAGAACGGCAAAGCAACCGGCCCAGACGACATTCCCAGTGAATTCTGGAAGAGGTGTGGACAAGCTGGAATCACTTGGCTAACACAGCTTCTCAATCGGATAATCGAATCCAAGAAGATGCCGCGCGACTGGTCCAAAAGCGCAACGATTCCAGTATGGAAGAAGAAAGGAGACATAGCCGATTGTTCCACATATCGTCCCATACGTCTAACGAGTCACACGCTGAAGATCTTCGAACGAATACTAGAAACGAGACTCCGAAGCATCATAGAACTAACTCCCAATCAGTGTGGATTCGTGAAGGGCTGTAGCACAACAGATGCCATCCATACCGCCAGAATAATGATAGAAAGAAGCAGGGAGAAGCAATGTGAACTACATGCGGCGTTCCTCGACCTGGAGAAGGCGTTCGACAAGGTACCACACGACATCATATGGTGGGCACTACGAAAGCACAAGGTGCCAGAAGAGTACGTGCAATGGACGAAGATGATCTACAAGAATGCCACCAGCCACGTACAGACAGCAGCGGGACCGACGAAAGAATTCCAGATACGAGCCGGCGTACACCAAGGCTCTGTACTCTCACCGCTCCTGTTCAACACAGTCATAGATGCAGTGGTCGACGGCTTCATACGACAACCACCATGGACGCTCATGTACGCAGACGATGTTCTCCTACTGGCGAGAAGCAGAAGAGAGCTCCAGATGGAAGTGCAGAAGTGGAAGGATCAGCTTGAGATGCATGGACTGAAGCTGAACATGACGAAAACGGAGTATATGGAACTGGGAACACAGACACCCGGGACAATCCAGATCGGAGACACGCAACTCAAGAAGACCACCTCCTTCAAGTACCTGGGAAGCCGTATCTCCGCAGATGGCAACCTCCGCGATGAGATAAGCAGTAGAGTGAACGCGGCATGGATGAAGTGGAGAAGTCTCACAGGAGTCCTATGTGATAAGCGGATGCCAAGAAAGCTGAAGTCCCTGATATATCGCACGACAGTTCGACCGACGGCCCTATACGGAAGCGAATGCTGGCCATGTACACTTGACGAAGAGAGAATGATCAGTGTTATGGAAACACGAATGCTGAGATGGACCACAGGAGTGACGATGCTAGACCATGTCCCGAATGACACTATACGAAGCGTAATGAAAGTGACACCCATTGCAAAGAAGATGCAAGAAAGACGTCTACAGTGGTATGGACATGTGAGCCGAAGAGAAGAAAGCCACATTACGAGATTGGCAATGTCAGTGGAAGTGCCAGGGAAGAGACCAAGAGGAAGACCTAAGATGAGATGGCTGGATAAAGTCAAAGCAGATATGAGAGAGCTTGGTATAAGAGAAGAGCAGGCCTTAAACCGAGAAGAATGGAAAAGATTGACGAGAGCGGCAGACCCCGAGTGACGGGAAAATGCAAGGATAAAAAAAAAATCGCAAAGGAAAAAAAACAAAAATCGCGACAAATTTGTATTTTTGACCAATTTTTGTTTTTGACATTCTACTCGTAAAGTTCACGAAGTTTACACGTAAATGTTTGGTGTGGAGACTACATGCCTGCGCAATTTGGAAATTTTTAAAAAGTTATGGGCGAGGATACGATTTTTGTATTTGATTTTTTGGTTTCACTCACCAGATCGAATATTTTCACGGAAGCAAAACAAAAGCAAAACAGCGATCGCTTTTCATTACTGTAGGATTACGGTAAGGACTTTCAGTACATAGAACATGGTAAAAAAGGCCGTCTGACAAAAGTTTATCCAAAAAGTCCGGATAATTGTGTAAAAAGGTTTCAGCGCATGCTGATTTTACTATACAATTTTTACGACTTTTGGAGCTTTTCAAAGGTTGTAAACGCTTTCCTGGCAAACATTAGAGAAGCACTTGTCACGATATTCCTGGAATTCCTCATAAAAGAAGCAATGCACTGAAGTAACAATTTCTATTTGAAATCAGCAACCTTCATTAGCGCAGTATAAAATTTTTTAGCTTGTTTGGTTCTCTTTTTGATGCAAAATATGGCTCTTAATGGCCTGAAACCCTTCTCTTTTCTATAGTAATCCTACAGTACTTGAAAGCGATCACTGGTTTACTCTATACTGTAAATCTAAGTTGAACCTCGCTCTACAGAATGATACCTCGCCTAAAGACCTTAAAGCAAGAGAGTCATGATCAAACAGTGGCACATCTTTTTGAAACACCCTGTAGAACTTGCTTCGCTCCATCCTGTGGTAACAGTGGCGGTCGCGGGATTTCCGTTTGAAGGAAAAAACGGCCGTGACTTCGATAAAAAATTTTTACAAGGTTAATTTGAATTTTTGAAAAATTTTAAAAAATTTTTGTTACTTACAAGAATGAACAAGTCACTTGCACATTTTTGCATAATCCATGTAAGCGCATTTTAAGGATTTCGCGACCCCATTTCCGGGGGGGGGGGAGGGGCAAACTCGGTCCGCCATTGCCTGGTGACCCACTCATATTCTTCGTATCTAGCTGTCGCGCAAGAATGTAATGCGACAATTTTCCGAACAACCTGATAACATCAAATTTCACAAAAAGTCGTTCAAAATTTCTTCCAAGAATCATCGGAAATATCTATAAGTGCGAACACCTTGCACTGCGAAAGTATTGCTCTCTTTTTATGCTGTCGTATTCTGCGTTGAACCGTGCAATCAAATCCTTCCAATATGTTGTCAATGTGTCAAAAACGTCTCCCTTTTAAAACTTGAGGAAATGGCACTCGAGTCGATTTTTATCTAAAGCTTGCGTGCTTATGCCTTGAAATTTGAGAAGGAGATTGTCGGCAGAACCTCGGTGTTGAGTCGAGTTTAAAAATATCTTATACTCTGCATTAGAATGAGCGCAGGATGTGTTATGGACAATTGGAGTATTGGCAAATCGCGCCCCGACTAGAATCTGGCCAAGAATCAAGCTACTTCGGAAATTTTGCATTCTCTTCTCAGGGCTAGCGAAGCTCCTAAGACCTCTCGCCCTTCCTTCAGTCCGCCCTACGAATATTAGCATCCGCATGAGGGCACGACTTACCTATGTAACTTGATGATCTGCAGAGCTGCGGAAAAGATAGTAAGATATATTATGCAATATGTTGTGCTGTGGATGTGATATGTTGTGCACTGGATGCACAACTGGATGGACAATTCAGAAAAATTTGTCTTCAATCCTTGTCTGTTACGATCTACTGACAATGAATAACATATTTAGCTTATAGGTAACTGAATTATTGCCATTGATTTTATTTGTTTCGAGCCATGAAAATGCATACTTCAAAATAAAAATCAATCCACGAAGTAGCTGACATTCTACACTCTGTATCTTTTCCGGTGTTTGATTTTTACTTCTCCATACCTATGCCATTACCTTTCTGGACTTTTTGTCATATTTTACGCTGTTTACAATAAAATTGCTGTAACTTTAAGATCCTGTTTGGCACACATAGTTTTGCACGTCATCAGTGCAAATGCTTACGAACGTGTGCTTGAGCGAGTACAAGAAAGAAAACGCTTTACTGTTGATAATATGTGATAACATAGACCCCACTTCTTTTTGTGAAATAAAGCAAGAACCTGATGTTTTACTGGACCGTAAACATTCCTCGAAATTCTGCTCTAAAATCTTCAGATTGGTCTCACAAAGCCTTTGATTTGATGAAGAGCTGTGGTGGACTAAATGAGATGAGTCCTACCTCTAAATTCACGCCAGCAAGTTGTCAAGCTCTTGTTTTAGAAACGAATGTTTATCTCGAAAGGTTTTCAACCTTTACTCACTTTTTTTCTATACAAGATGCCCTTCATACTTTTTCCAAAGTCTAAAATTTATTGTACATGAACAAATCAATGGTAATAGTTTTGAAGTTGCTCTGCTTCCTTAGTTCTGCAGCAACCATTTCGTTTCATTTGATCCCCAACAAATGCCTGCAACTTCAATGAATCGCTAAGCAAATAAAAAAACATAATCGTAATCAGCATTTTAAGGCGGTCATTATGGTGTGCACCTTGCTTGGGGAGGCCACTTTGAGTTAAACACCTTTCAGGTTAGGTGTCTGCTTTTGAAGCCATAACATAAGCACTGAGGGTGACTTGAAATACTTCTTCAAATGGTTTATTGTAGGAGCCGCGACAATCTAATCGTAAGCTGAAAATTTCGACGTTTTGCGAGAGACATAGAGCTCCAAACAAGATGATTGCCCAAATCTCAGTGCAAAAAGTTACTTTTGAGTTAGGAAGATTTACCCTTGAGGTAAATTTGGCAGCAACGAATTCACCTAGCAACGTGAATGGGTTGAGTGTGCTGACTTCCAGCAGTCTTATTTTGTCTCATGTTTTTGTGGAAGTTCACTTAGTCACTCAAGGTGCTGAGTGACCGAGTAAACTTTCACAGAAACATGAGACAAAATAAGACGAGCAGTTCTGGTTTGTGCTGCGATCCCTTCCTCGGCGGGGATGTTAATGCGTGCGGCACTTAGGGCCGCATGCACTAACCTCCCCGCTGAGGAGGGGATCGCAGCTTAAAAGAAAGCTTTATATTTCGAAACTCCAGATACCTGGATTTCACGTTGTGTACCTATCCGTAAGTATTCCTACTACCCTTCACTATGAACATGTTGAAGAGGAGCGAGAAGCTGCACGAACCGCATTTTTCAGCTTTTGTATGATCCCTGACGATCCCCGGCGCTTTTCTTCGAAGTCAGTTTTCTTTCCTTGAAGTTAACGAAAACCTTCCAAAGTTGTACTGATTATCTAACACAGCAGTGCTAAGCATGTTGCTGATGAGAACAAATGAGTTTTTGAAAAGACGAATTTTTCGGTAAACCTCAAATTTCGACCTGTGGATCATCGAAAATTCCATGACTCCAAAAACATCATTTGTTCTTGTTGGCAACATGCTTAGCACTGTCGGGTTAGATAATCTGCACAACTTTGGAGGTTTTTCGTTAACTTCGGAAACTGAAAAATGACTTTGAAGAAAAGCGCCGGGGATCATCAGGGATCATGCAAAAGCTGGAAAATGCGGTTCGTACAGCTTCTCGCTCCTGTTCAACATGTTCATAGTGAAGGGTAGTAGGAATGCTTACGGGTAGGTACACAACGTGAAATCCAGGTATCTGGAGTTTCGAAATATAAAGCTTTCTTTTAAGCTGCGATCCCCTCCCCGCGGGGATGTTAGTGCATGCGGCCCTTAGAGGATATTAATGCTCACACATCGCTTCAACATATATTAAGCTGTTCCGAACGATTTATTTGTTTTTCTTCCACGAATATAAAACCCTGCATAATAGCGGCATAAAAGCATCTGAATACGCGTTTGAGGCACTCTTTTTTTATGTTAACTATCAAACCAAGTGCTTTCGAACACTCCCCGATATACAAAAACTTTTCGTCCGTCATATCTATTCCTCTTTTGAAAATTTTATTTTAGGACTGGGAAAAGATTGCTAACGGACGAATGAACGAAACTCGAAATGTTTCATCCGTCATATCAATTTCTCTTTTAAAAAACTTATTCTAGGACTCTGAAAAGATTGCTAACACATGAGCAGAATCCGAACTGTGTGAAAATGCTCTAATTTCTGATATGCTTTTCAAAAGTTCACAAAAAAATTTATTGCACACCAAGGCTCTTTTGATCCAACACAATAACAACGGCAAAAAAACGCAAAAGATCCCAAAGTTTTTGCGATCGAAGCCGATTGTTGTTGCCATTTATATGCAGGATGATCAAAATTCGCTACGAAAAAAGCAGTCTTTTAGAAATTTTGGCACGCTTTTGCGCTATGTTTGAAGAGCTTTCGTAACTTGTAAGCATTATGAATTTTGAGAATTTGCAGGTAGGTATATAGTAACTGAAAGTATGTAGCTAAAGACTTGATCTACCTAATTTATAAGCCTTTTTGAAATGTTAAGGAAACTATTTTAGAATTAGGGAAACTCTAGCGCTGTTGTAAGACAACGAAGAACCATGACCATAACATCGCAAAGGCTACGAATACTAGAGAGGTAAGGCAGCTCTTAGAAAGGGTGTAAAAACTTGGATCGACTAATATCTGAGTCGCTCGTCGATCAAGGCTCTGTAAACTCCAGTGAACCCTTTCATAGCTTTCAAAAGCAAATATTCTATGTTGGATTAAAATTCTATCGCATCATATGCTACGGCTTTTGCACAAAGTTCAACTCCCTCAGAGTTTGATGCCAAAATCTTTAGCTAACCATTGCCAAAAAATCGTAACTTCTCTTTGAGAAACCCGCGAAGCTTCAACTTGCTCAAGCTTATAGCTAAAAAGCATATGGCTAAAGTTTTCCTTACAGCAAAATAAAAATTAAATTTTAAAGACAAAAAATCGTTTCAAAAACAAAAATAGGCGAAGAATGCAATTTTCCCAAAATTTCATTTTCGGTATTTCACGCAAAATTTGCTGTTTTTTGAAAACTATGAAAGCTTGTTGAGGACTGAAAAATTATGATTATAATTTCAAAGATCTGTAATATATCGAAATGTATGCCGTTGAAGTTCCTACATTGTTATCGTACACACCATATCTCTCTCCTTCCTTTGTTCTCACTATATAGTCAGAATGTCTGTAGAATTATAAGAGCAAAGCATAAACTTTCCAAATATGAATAATTCTTAGGAGAAGAAAGAGAAAGAATATACGCGAGCGAATTTGATTGGATAGGCAACAGCTACCGTGGATAGACAACAGCTACCGAGTTTCTGGAACTTCCATGATCACAGTGTTATATAATTAGAAACATTTTCTGAAAAAGGGAGAGGTGCTGCAATTTTTGGTAAAACATGACTGCTTCAGAAATGACGCTCTTTTGTCCTTACAAGAGTGACAGTCACTAAGACTTGCCTTTTGAATTTCTTTTTGTCTAATCGTAGTTATAAGAGCAGCGCATTGAAGCAAACAAGCAGCGAATTTTCCCGACTACTTGCACATCGTGTGTAGGTGCTTTTCTGATTCATAAAATAATCAAATCGAATTAAAGAAAATGCGAATCAAAGATGTCTCATCCACCTACACTCGATCAAGTGCGACTTGATTACTTCAATTGGCAACTTTTGTGAATGCTTGACTAATTTATTGAGTGATCGATAGATGAATCTCGTCAACAATTTCAGAAGGGAGAATGGTAAAATTTGTGCTTACCTTAATCATGTTACTCTGTGTAGTGGTTGCCAGTGAGGCTCTTTCATGCCAACTTGGAGGCAATCGTCTGTGCTCAGTGTCTTGTGCAATTCAGGTAGTAAATCTTATCTGGGACTTGAATACCTAGATTGCTTATTCAAAGGAAAAGTTTATAGGAACAGTAACAGCAATAAGTGGTTTTACTTCAGAGCGAATGGCCTATGCTTTCGGCATTGTCCGAGATTAGCAGCATGAGCATGTTACTTGTAATTGATTGCATAGTGGGCAAACAACTAAAATATTAGGTTGTCGGGTAATTTCTGTTACACTTTTTGTTTTAATTCTAAAAAATCTCAGAAGCTTTGGAAAGATCTCATGTTCACGGCTTATGGGCAGGGTCGCATCCGCGATCAGTGCGAAAACACCTACTTTGTGGCTGAAAATCCGTTTCTTCTTATTTTTGTAAATGAGCTGGCGTTCTCTCAGGTGATGAGCGATAGACCAGACAATGCGGTGATCAGGTAAGCCATAGTCTGTAGCGTTTAGCTTATAGTGGGGATAACGCTGACATGTCTGCATACGTTTTTCTGAGCGGTTTAAATCTCAGTGTGCGCCATTTTTGCAATCATCGGAATTTTAACGAAGAAAACGTCTTCAAAAATCTCAAAAAATCATTTTTATGTTTTCTGTATTCATTTCTATACAATGCACATAAAAAGAAGAATTTGGGAAAGTTTTTGAATTTTTTTGATATTTTCTTCATACCTTGTTTTTGAAAAGTTAGAGGCACCGGAATGCCTCCACGTAAGAGAGAATGCAAAAATACGTTTTAGAAAATTTTGGAAGAGGAAAAGCACAAGGAGGTGCAGAGAAAAAGATCAGACAAAAACTGAAAAATCTGATTGCTTCTACAAAACTGCAGTAAACTTGTTGGTCATTAGTGCACTTGTAACATCAATAATGTTGGTGGGTAGACCCTGCTATGTCCTTTCACAAAGCTTCTGGAATTTTCTAGAAAATTTGAAAAAAAGTGTAACAGAAATTATCCGACAACCTAATATTTCAAAAGGAATAGTTATATTGTGAAGCTTGAACCGACATCAATCGTGTAGTGGAAACATATTCTTGATCGATGTCGTTACAATATGGAACAACCCTTTCAAATCTTACAGTCCAGCTTAAACCGAGCACGAAAGTTGCGTTCTCGCTCTTTCTGGCGCTTTTACGCTTTCCTGTGCTTTTCGATGTTTATGCACGAATTAGCCACTCAAGATTTGGGTTGAGAAGCTATGCAAAAGCTCGCTGGTAAAAAAACCATCAAGCAAACAGGTGAAAAAACTTACGTGAACTATATCCTATCATTTATCCTGGTATACCACTATTTCGCATATGTTTTGTTTTGTTTTACATTGTTTTTGCAAATGCGAGATTGAAGCCTGTCAATAGTACTGTGTGAACTACTGTGTTATGTAAGAGATTTTCTACAGATGTTTTATTGGCTAGATAGCTGCACACTAGCGATACTTGAGACAAAATGAAAAGCAAGACACTTGCAGCTTTACTTTTGTACTCTAGAGCTAAACAATTGGAAATTGGCTGATCAAATTGACGCAACCCCCTTTTTTATACGCAAAACATAAATTTAGATTTGTAATCCAAAAGATAAAAAAGGTTTTGTTGGAATTGCGCAAGAGTTTCGTGCTAACTTAAGATAAATAGCAAATACAAACAAGCAGCATAATTAACAGATGGATTAAGAAAAGCTCATATGCAGATTAATTCATTACTGATCAAACTCCGTATTCTAGGTAAATCTATAATTAGAAAATGATTACCGACAGCTTCTTTGTTTAAACATATAATGACAAACTGCAATCAGTAAACCAGTCATTTGCTAAGGGTGAAACTACAACGGCTTTTGATAGCATAAATTGGAAGGGGAGAACAAACAGCTCTTCTAAATACTGTGTCAAAAAAAGTAATTACCGGTTCGTTAAACTTTCTTCAACGCCCTTTGAACCCTGCTGTGCTTTGCGCATGCAAAATAATCAAGATACTCGGTTTGGCAATTTTCCCAGTACGCAACTCTGCATCGGGCCTGAGGAGAATGTCCCGTCTTCGTGTCCCAGCGGATTACGTTGCGAAAGCGAAGCATCGCTGGGCCGGTCACATTATAAGAAGAACAGACGACAGATGGACACTAAGAACATCGGAGTGGATTCCTCGCGAAGCCAAACGTCTTCGAGGAAGACCACCAACGAGATGGGCAGACGTGTTTGTGGAACCGGTGAACCACCTGAGGAATTAGCTGGATACGACTTTCGCTCTTGGAACTGGTGGACGCAGCCATCGAAGACGACCAAGAAGATCGTGGATGTCTGAAGCGAGGGACAAGGACAAATGGAAACTCTTGTGCTGGGGCCCGCACAGGGCCCGGCGGGGGTGGCGCTTTCACAAGCTGGGCATCGTTTTTGGCCCGAAAAAACAAAGGGGAAGTCGTATTTTGGGGTCTGGGGCCTTTGTTTACTGATAAACAATGCACATATCATTCTTTATTCATCATTCCTTGTTGACGCTACTGTCCTATGAACTTAGATTTCAGCAATGTGAAGATTCTGTGCTCCGATCGCTAGGCTGCCCGCACGGTCAAATCAAAATTCTTGTAAGAGGAAAATAACAAAATAGGCTTGTTTTCAATGCACAAGTAACGATATGGCACCAAATTTGCTGTACAGTTGGAGCACCATGAGCACAAAAAAAGTATGAAGAATTATGAGAAACTTATGTGAATTTAAAAAATGGTGTTTTTCGAAATTAGGTGGCTCCCGCACCACCAAAGAGCCACCTGGGGTGGCTCCCTGCTTCCCTTCACATAATTTCCCGGATTTCTTTACATAAATGTGGACAAGGTTGAGAGTATTACTATATATTCAAGTCCGCTTCCAAAACCACCAAGGCACAGCTTCGATACAGCCCCAAATAGGGTCAACAGCGTTATGATCGGCCTCGGAAAGCGCGCTCCAATCGCAATCGGTTATTGTAAATTGTTAAGTTGCGCAGCTGACTAATAAATGAGTAGTATCTTAGATATATAAACGTCAAAGTTTGTGCAAATCTTGACCCTATGTTTTATATAGATTCCTTTGCGGATGAACCCATTGAGCTGAAACCTTGAAAACATATGTTTTCGGCCTCGGTAGATGGTTTTAAGTTATTCTTCGAAGCAATTCGTGGAATTCTTCTATCGATTCAATGATTTTTGGCACCTTGCAAGGAAAGTGAACACTTACCAGCCGCTAACAAACTGCTTGCACATTTTGGTGTGAACAATGCAGTGAATTCACTTCCACTTTGAAATTAGAAGGTGCAGTCACTCCAATAAGCCTTTCTGGGGTAAGCTCGTGCAGGAGGGTAAGGGGGATGCAGTGCAGTATTGATACTGCAGAAAAGGGGTGGAGAATATGGCCCAAAAGGACGGGAAGGTAGAAGGACAAAGTGTGGTTTTTGGCCATCCCCTCAAACGATGACCCGAGCTGGACCAAGCCAGGTAGTACTACTATAATAAGCGCTGAGGCCGCCCATCTTATTATTTGTGTATATCTGTTTGTCAGGGACTTACGGGGGTCAAAAATAGGGTCAAAGGGGAAGTCGTAAGAAATTTTGGCTTCAAAGGGAATATCGTTTTCAAAATTCTGAAATGCCACCTCCTGCCGGGCCCTGGGTCCGCACGTCACGTGAGGACGGGCCATCTAAGTATCTAAGTAAGTGCATACTCGATGGAAATGCTGTAAGGTTGTACCGAGGATATACCACGGCACTGCGTATCCTTTTTGTAGTAGAAATTATCTTATTTTCGGGTGTATAAGCCACACCTTCTTTGCTCTAGAAGCGAGCACTCAAACGTACAGCTGCGCATAAGCCCTACACAGCGGTCACTTTTTCGCACATTGCTCTCGCTTGACGCGCCCCATTTTAACTGGGAGTCTTTTTTCGTGCTTGCCTTTAGGGCAAACAGTTTGCGGTTTATATACCTAGAAGAGGGTAACGAAATCTCAGAATATCGAAATTCTCAATAAACCGCTGTACGCGAGCTCCGGTTCATAGAAAAACTCAAAACCTACACAATCCATTCGTTTTTCGAGGACATCGTTAGCGAAACATAGTAGATTTTCAATACAACTTTGCGACGTTATCATCGATTTCTAAAAGAGAAACGATCTTGAAATTGAGGGATAATCCTCTGAGGATCCTTTAGGGGATCACCGATGGCTTCAATTTGGTCCTTTTCAATCTTCTTGTTTTCCTTCTTGCAAGTTTTTTGCTAAGTAAATATTCCTTTCAAATGATTGAAACCAAGCGTTTAATGCTTAATAGCTCGACGTACGTCAGCGAGGTGCAATGTGATTAACTTTCACTTGGTCTTTGTGGTGAGAATAAATCATCTTTCCCATGTCAAAGTTACTCTGGAAATCTAGCCTTTGGTGTTGTTGTAACATTGACTCATTCAGAACATTTATTTTATTGTCTTTTATGTCGTGCTCATCAAAGGCTAGATGTTGTATCGCACCACTACATTTTGCAACGTTACCACTTTGTATTAGGTAAAGATTTTGATATTAGATTCAACCAAAAGTAATGTCGCTTTGATTTTGAATTTGTAACTGCTCCCTTTGTAAACGTATTTGCCTACAAAAATCTCGTTAGAAAGAAAATTTCGTCTACTTTCTAAAAATATTTTTGAAGCATTTTGACAACAGATGACTACACGGATAAAAAGTAGAAAAAGAAAGCCACTCAGACTCCCAATTTTCGAGAATAAATCAAAAATCTGGAACACTGCAGAAAAATCTGAGAGCATGTTCTCTAGAGGTTTTGTGAACTCCCTTTCTTAGGGTGCTAAATTTATGCTAATTGAGCTTTTCTATAAAAGTTATGATTTTTGAGAAAAATCCAAACAAAGGCAAAAATGACGTTTCTCGCATTATTCTGCATTTTTTACGAAAAGCATAACTTTTCATAGAGAAGTCCGTCCAGCACAAACGTGACAATATTAGAGAAAGCAGCTCACAAACTTTATAAGAAACGTGTTCCCAGATTTTTTTTTTGCAGCTTTTCAGAGGAGTTCAAGTGGTTTATCTCTGAAGTCCCTTGTACTCAAAGAAGCGCGAAGATGTTAATAGAAATCAGATAAATTTTCCTTTCTAATGATACTCTTTGTAAACAAGCACGTTCACATAGGAAGCAGTTACGAGTTTTCGAAGATAAAGCGGCAGAACTTTTGGTTCAACCTAATATATTCTTCAACGACTTTTCAGTGTATGTTGCATATATATTAGATCGTTCCGAAGGTAATGTCGCTTTTTTCAAATAAACGCTACAATTCGTGGAAGCAAGATTTCCAAGAGTCCTTGGTAGCGTTCGATGCACAATTTCATTCTCTTTCTAACGATTACATGAGCATTGCACAATATCCGATAAGCTCCAAAAAATCACCAAAATTTGCGACCCATGCTTTTTAAAAAGGTCACTTTTCACAATTTTTCTAAATTTTTACGACAATCCTCCGAAGGAGTCCAAGTGACAGGTGGATTGAGCAAACCCTATAGGAAACAGCACGATTTTTTCTACTTTCCATAACTCGTCATAATTTCTGTAGAGATTTTCCACAGGAATCACAGAATTTTAGCAGGCTCGTCTCGGACACAAATGCATCGAACACCAATAAACTTTCGGATTTTGAAACTTACAAAGGCGAATTACGGTTTGACACTAATTTCACAAAGCAAATGACATTTACCGCTTCAGATTAGCAACTTTCGGAAATTTCGGGTATGGCCTGGGGCGCCCTGGAAAACCTGAATCATGATGATTTTATCCCGGAAAACTTTAAAAATCGGAAACCAAAAACAACTGTTAAAAAGAGGAGAAAAAGCTGCGTCGAATGACACCTGAGTCGCTTGCCGGTTATTGTTCTGCGAGGTTTGAGTTAACCAAATATGGAATTTGATAGCACTGAAAAATTGATTCTGCAAGCTCTAAGAAGCAAACTAAGAAGAAGAAAAAATCGTTTTGTGTCCTATAGGGCTTGCTCTATTTATCTGTTATTTATACATCTTCGGGGAATTAAATAGCATGAGTCGCAGGTTTGGTAATTTTTCGAGAGCTCATTGAATATTATACAATGAAATTTAAACCATTAGAAAGAGGATAAAATGCTGCGTCGACTGATCCCAAAAGCTCTTTAAAATCTTGGTTCCTCGAAATGTGGCGTTTATTCAAAAAAAAACGACATTACTTTCGGAACGACCTAAATTTGTATATTCTACATCTGACACGACGACTTTGACTTGCGGGTCTCCCTCTAGACTTCCTTTCCAACTACCAAACCTACAGGGATAAGTGGTAAATTCAAGCAATTTTATTATATAGCACGAGAAAGTGCTGTTTTGGTTAACTATAACTCCTTGCCTATGTCAGCCCTTTTATGTTGTATTTTGAGTGGTAGGAGACGTGAAAAAAGCGGTGGGTGCCCTTTTGACTGTAGAGCGACCACAGACGCGACAGCTTTTTGGAATTTCTTTGTGTTCAATTTAATTTTCGCATAATGTAGTCCGCTCGGTGCCGAGAAAATGCGGTAAAATTTGCGCGTAAACAAATGCTGTGGTGCCGCGATTGGGCGAAAAAGGGTTAAATTGGTAATTTTTTCACTCCTCTCAACTAACAAGTTCACTGATTAGTTCAAAGACTAACACTGTTGCAAACGGCATACTTAATAACTCCATCTAAATTTCATCAAACTACAAAACCTTCGCACCTTGCCGTACCCCTGCCGTAAGCTACAAAGAGGCTTCACCTTACCTGTGCGGTAACTTTCGTAAACAGCATGTTTTATAGGGCTCTGAAAAATTAACTGCTACAATTTCTTGGGATTTCTAGAGCAGAGCTAGTCTAGTGGTTAGTGCTCTACGTAACATTGCCGTGCTAAAGGTCACGGGTTCGATTCCACCCTGAGCCTAATTTCTGCGGCAAAAATTCTGCTCACAATTCCAGCGTCAGGCTGCCCTTCCAAAGAAGGACATGCGACAATGCGGCAATTTATTTTTGGGGGAGCAAGGTTTTGCGCACTTCTCACTTCTCCTCCTTTCGCCTCCGATAATCTCTATTGAACATTTGGTATAGTACCCGCATAAGGGTTCGACCAATCTGGCTCCTTGATTCGCAAAGCTGCCGACATCTTTCTTGCGCATTGAAGCCTGGCACAGCCGGTTGAATAATTTAACTAAGAAAATTTTTATCAGTCTCTGTCTTTGATGATTTGCTGGGCTGAATAAAGGTTTATGCTTAGCTTCAAATCGAATGACTGTCATCAATTTGATTAGTTCAGAGTGAATGAAGCGCTTACTTAGTAAAGTCAGCATTTGAACGTTTTCTCTCTTGTTTGCGGTTGAACATGCGTTTGTCAAATGATTTGCACTAATCTACTCAAGGCACTTCACGTCCTGTACCTTTTTCAGAACTGTTGGGTCCTTTTTTCTCCACATTTTTGGGCCCTCTATCTTTTCAAATTCTTTATCATAATCTAACGCTGTTCAGAGCAGATTTGTTCTCGGAAATCCTGTTGCATACATATTTTTACATCATGATTAGTGCAAATGTTCACTTGACGAACGCATACTCAACCGCAAAAAAGGCGAAAACGTTTAATTGCTAACGCTGAATAATAGCGTATGACTCCACTACTTTTTCTAAAATGACGCAAAATTCTAGAATTTTACTGGACCGTAAGCTTTGTCATAATTCTTCTCTGAAAACTTTTGGTCTCACTCGCGCTGATGCGTTGATGGTTACTTGATGCATTTATGTTGATGAATAGCTATAGTGGGCTATATGAAGCCAGCTAGTTGCAGAGCTTTTGTCTGAGAAAGGTTTCTTCATTTTTGAAAGTGTTCATTCAGCCTTTGCTCATCTCTTTGCCATACAAGATGCATTCATCTTTTTTCAAAGGTCAGAAGTCTGCTTCGAGTGTAACTTTTGGAGATTGAGGGTATCTCAGAATACTGACAAACTGTCGCTCGTAAAGAGTTTTTTCGCACGCTCTCTGTATCATAGTCGCCCTAACGACTTTGAGGTTGACGAATGTGTCATCAGCTTCCGCATTTTTGCATGTTTTCCATGAACAGTGAACAGAATTAATGCATCAGAAACCGAGATATTTGTTTCACGATGATGTGGTACCAGAAAACAATCACTTTTACTGGGAAAATCAATTTTTTTACAAAATGAAGGGAACGCAATACAAGCGTAAGCATATAGGTTTCCGAAAAGTAAAATCTGACTATAGTTTGATGCTTAAAACGGTAAAAATTTTTCTATTAGTTCGTAATGGAAGTAGTTTCGCCTTATAAACGAGCATAATGTCCAGCAGAACAAGGATCGTGAAAATTAGGTGTACTTAAGTAGCTTGCCATCAATTCAAATGGTGTCGTTATGCTATTTAACCGAAAGCTCTTAGAAAATTATATGTAGAAAAAGCACGAACAGTGGTTTTTGCCATGGTCAAGTTTCGCTAGTTCTTGAATTTTTATACCAACCTACATTTTCATACAAAGTACTCGAGGAAGCCAAGAAGCGGATGAATTAAGCAAATGCCCCTAAGACACAGAACAAATCATTTACCCTGATCCTACCTTCTGAAACAAAAATTCTGCTCACAATTCTAGCGTCGGGCTGAACTTTTAGAGGAGGCATGGGGTAACAGTACTTTACTGCGCCATACATGTAATTTTATCGATGAAGCTAGCAATAAGTAGCCTTCTTGTTCTATGAATCTGGAAAAGTCGCCAAATTCTCGATCTAAAGCCAAGATTTTGTTTATAGAAGTGAAGAATTGCGTTTTACGGAAGTGGTTGGAACCATTCTTCATCGGCTAACCTTGTAGGAATTGAGACTTCAAAACTCATGATTTGAGTTTCTGACCTACTGTGGTACCGCTAAATATCTTTAAAAATAGGCATTTTTTCATAAATAATTCATAATTAATGTGGCACGCCCATCACTCTCAAAAAAAGCAAAAACAAATTTCGCTAAGAACGTCGAGGTTTAGAAGAAATTCACATTGTAATCTTCCGGCAGAAATACAGCTGAAGACCTGAATCCTGTCCTAATGCATAGTTTGAATACTGTGATACTTTTGCGATTTTAAAATGCGTACTCGCAGGATAAATACATTGAAGAGTGCTTTAGCCGTACATGGGCTACAGCTGTGTAGGAAAGTTCAACAGATATTTTTGCTAAATAGCGGCAATTTATTATGATTGAAGCCAAACTTGAAGTAATAGTTTCAGAAAGCCATTAAAATCTAAGGCTTTTCAAAACAGCCAGCGAAAAGTTGTGAACAGACTAACATCTCGAAAAATAGACGTTTTCCTGGTCTCAACAAATCATGAGTTTGTTGAAAAATTAAAATGTTATTGAATTTTGATTGAATCAGGCAAGAGCTTTTGTGCCATAATAGTAGGATACTTCTCTTCTCATCCTTCCCGCAAACGGTCGGCTAGCTTTAGCTCTGACCTATATCGTCCACCAAGGATAGGATCAAGAAGACAAGGTGGAAGAAACCGTGGCTGGTCCACTGCGTCTACTCACATAATCGCCGGGGGCAGGCGGTCCGCAAACTCGCGTTTTTCTGCAGGCGGTCAGCAGAATTTTGAGGCGTGGCCAAACCTTCAGTGGGCGGCACTTCCTTTACTGTCTAATGTTCTGCCAGCGGGCAGCAACACAGAATTTTCTGCAGGCGCTCGTCAATTAATCTCTTTCAGCAAACGCTGGCCGAACTTTTAGCAGGCGCTCGGACCCTTTTTACGCAGTTTCGGGTATACGTCGAGCACAGGTAAGACTCTGTGTGGCAGAGGTGTCACCGTTGGTTTAATATTACTCAAGTTTGAGGTACTTTCTCTCAACGGAAAGTACCTGGGGGCTGCGCGGTCCTCCACAAAGGTCCGTGCGGCCCTCAAAAATTTTGCACATTCTCGCGGAAAGTCCGCGAGAATGCGGCCACTGCGCCGCAGCTAATCTTTAAAGAAACCGCGATTGTCCTCCAAGCGCTCGTTTAGAATTTCGCTAAAATTCCTTCAAATATCTGCAAGCGGGCCGCAAGGAATCAGCAAACTATTTTTCCGGTGCCCGCCCGCCCATAAATCGCATGGCCGCCTGCCCCCGGCGATTATCTGAGTACTTGGTCGAGAAGTCATGGACCAAGACCGCAATGTCACGAGAATGCGCTGGTTGGCACAAACAAATGAATTCTTGTCATCGAAGACAATCGAAGTCGAAGTCGCCCAACTCAAGCCATAAACGGAATCATCGCGGTATTGATTGTATATAACCGCTAAGGATGAATAAATGTATATATGTAATAGTAGGATACATTTACATGGGGAAAACCACTTCAATCAAGACCTTCCTTCCAATTTCAAAAAAGTCTGTCCTTTTTTAGTACAAATATTCTTTTATACTTAATGTGTCTTTCAAGCGTGGTTTGCAGTGGTAAGGCAACGAGCAGATGTTGATTTCGCTTAAAATGTTAGCTGACGTAAAGTTTGAAGCAATTTTTGAGAATCCAACTCAAAACTGATTATCCAAGAAAGGAATACTGCAAAAATCAGATGTTAAGGAAAAAATGAACAAAAACATAGTCTTTTCCCCTTTATCGATGTTGTCTAGCAAATTATGAAGCGATCCATTTTATCCGCTGATTTCAAAAAGATTCACAAAAATTCTGTACAGTTTGCGCACGCCTTAGCAACATTTTCACTGGACAGAGTTTTAATCGGGTTTATTTGACTTACGCCATGTTTCTTATTCACCCTTCAAGAAAGGACTATCGTGACGAGCCGGGCGTGTCATAAGCACGCACCAAATCCATTTGATCCGAAGCGGATGTCCACTTGATCCACTTGATCCACTCCATCCATCAACCAATAGTGAAATGGATGAAATGGTTCAAACGGATCAACTAATAGCATGTGCTATAAGATGATAAGCAAATACATCAACTTAGCAAATAGTTTTCACACAAACGGTAACAGATATGACCTTCCGAATACATACATACATAAAGATCGTAGATCTGATGCCTTTATACGAAAACAGGATTTACCATGAACACTCAATTCTGTCCGTAAAAATACATTCGATTTTTCTGGGTTGTTTTTTAGGCTTCTTCGCCTTCTTTTTCTTCTTTGCGTCAGCTTCATCGAACAAGGTCGACTGTAAGCTGTTGGAATGATTAGGATTTTTGGTCATGAAAACCTACCAACAGTAGGAATATCACGAGTAAGTGCATGAAGAGCATCAATTTCATACTTGTTGTTTAGAATGAAGTATAAGTGATGCCAAAGTGTCTGAAATTACAGATAAAGTTTCATATGATCAGAAAAAAAGGTGATCAAAAAGCATAATAGAAAACTAGTTATCAATAAACATCCAACGAGTCTCATTTCAATATGGTATATCGCAGATAAAACAAATAGTAGAGATGTGAAGAATCTTCTTGCTCGGATCTGAAGGTGAAACATAAGCTTATGTTTCTCAAATGCGTATTTAAACAATGGAATGCGTGTTAACTACCAAACTGGAAAAAAGATGAAATGTGAAACGATAAAAGTTTTGCTTGAAATAGAGGTAGCGAATTTTACTTAAAGACGCCTGCTTATATACTAAAGATTTTCGAACAAGTAATGATGTCGTTTGTATTTTTTTTCATATAAATTCCCTCAACAGCGTTCATCCAGAGCAGAAAAACATTCGATCTATACCTCAAGGCCAATTAGATAAGTGATTACTCGCCCGAGTAACGTGCTGCTTTGTCTTCTATACAAGTATATACAAAAAACAATCATTCGAAATTTTCCGCGTGCGTGACGTGTTCAGACAAAAAATAGGGTGGTTTTGGAGACAGTAGAAAGGTCAACCTCCCAATATTCGCTAGTTTTGACCAAATAACAAGTTCACCATAGTTAAGACAATGTTTGCAAAGGGTTCCCGATCTTCTTGTCTCAGAATGATGATACTAGTTTTTATCATTGGGGGCTTCATACCATTTTTAAACTTATGCAAGATTTACTATTTTGGAGCTATGCATAACTACTTCACTTCAAAGGATAAAAACAAATCAACAACAAATCAACAACAGCTCGAAAAATATTCGACTTTCAAATTAAGGTTTTTATCTCGTCTAGATTTGCATGTCGACAACATTCTGGTGGGGATAAGGCACATTCTGCAGTAAACGCTTCCAGCATCCATTACTGTTTATGAAATCTAAGGCCCTTATGGATGTACATCACTGCGAAGAAGAAGAGGGATCTGAGAGGGACTCTCCACTTTACGTATCTGTAGTGTTCCTTTTCAATCCATCATATAAAGGCTCACACACAGTAATACTTGAGTGTAATGGATGGCAGAACCCTGCCTGACTGAGTAGGAAATGGTCAGGACTTAACCCAGGCATTCGAAACAACCCGTGTCTCATCGGACACACTTTGAAATGCTGAATTCGAATATATGTTTACTATCTGCTAATCGATCAACCAACCTAGATGGAGTTATGAGCGCTCAAAGATGAGTATTCGAGTTCGAACGACAGTTCGTTGAAAGGCAGCCCGATGGCGCGGATTTACAGTGGCTAAGGGTATTCTGATTACAGGGCAGAATCACATTCATCAAAAGCCTGAACAAAACAAACAATGTTTTTAAAACCTGCTTCGTAGAACATGAGCCACAGAACTCTTGAGAAATCGCACAATCAAACGTCCAGTGCGTCCAGATAGTCTTTGGCAGATAGTTAACACTTATCTGAGGTCAGCGTCTCAAGGCCAATCCGATGATTTATAGCTTGTTCGGTATGGCTGGGTAAAGTTCTGGCAGTTCTTTATCTTTTTATAAACTCGATGAAAATGCTGCAAAATTGTACCGAGGATATACTACGGCTCTGTCAAACATGTTTATACTTACTCACTTGGATACTTACATGGCCCGTCTTCACGTGGCGTGCGGGCCCCAGTACAAGAGTTTCCATTTGTCCCTGTCCCTCGCCTCAGACATCCACGATCTTCTTGGTCGTCCTCCCTGGTTTCTCAGTTGGTCCATCCGTTCCACGAACATGTCTGCCCATCTCGTCGGTGGTCTCCTCGAGGACGTTTGGCTTCGCGAGGAATCCACTCAGATGTTCTTAGTATCCATCTGTCGTCTGTTCTTCTCATTATGTGACCGGCTTATCGGTGTTTGGCTTTCGCAACGTATTCCACTGGGTCACGAAGACGGGACATTTTTCTCATATCCGTACTGCAAAGTCCGGATGTTGCTTGTGTGGAGTCATCTTCAGAAGACTGCGCTCAAGCGCTCTGGGTGGTCCGTAGAGCTTTCGACGTGGCTATCGTGTCAACGCCCCTAGCAATTAGGACTGGGGAGAGAAAAAAATTTATCGTCAACTCTCGAATCTTATATATAAAGCTGAATGTCTGTTTGTCTGTATGTCTGTATGTCTGTATGTATGTATGTATGTATGTACGTATGTTCCGAATAGAAAATTCCATTTCTGAACCGATCCGGACCAAACTTGGCACACATACACTTCGGGCCCCGGCGGGTGTCATAGGCTACTTTTCGTCATCGATCGATATCGATTTTATCGATTTTTATCGATTTTTTTGCTGAGTTCACCTACGGGGCTGGGAGTTGGCACAGGGGGTAATCGAGCATGGGGATTCCGAATACAATATTGGTTTTCAGGATTATCGATTACTTTTATCGATTTTATCGATTTTTTTGCAAAGTTTGAGCTACGGGGCTGGGAGTTGGCACAGGGGGGTAATCGAGCATGGGGATTCCGAATACAATATTGGTTTTCAGGATTATCGATTACTTTTATCGATTTTATCGATTTTTTTGCAAAGTTTGAGCTACGGGGCTGGGAGTTCGCACAGGGGGGTAATCGAGCATGGGGATTCCGAATACAATATTGGTTTTCGGGATTATCGATTACTTTTATCGATTTTATCGATTTTTTGCAAAGTTTGAGCTAGGGGGCTGGGAGTTGGCACAGGGGGGTAATCGAGCATGCTGATCATCCCCAAGGGGGGTGATCAGCATGCTCGATTACACCCCTGTGCCAAATTCCAGCCCCCTAGCTCAAATTTTCAAAAAATCGATAAAATCGATAAATGTAATGGACGATCTTGAAAACTAATATTGTATTCGTAATCTGCATGCTCGATTACCTCTGTGCAAACTCCCAGCCCCGCAGGTCAAACTTTACAAAAAAATCGATAAAATCGATAAAAGTAATGGACGATCCTGAAAACTAATATTGTGTTCGTGATCAGCATGCTCGATTACCCCCCTGTGCAAAATCCCAGCCTCGCATGTCAAAATTTACAAAAAATCGATAAAATCAATAAAAGTAATCGATAATCCTGAAAACTAATATTGTATTCGGAATCCCCATGCTCACTTCCCCCTGTGCCAACTCCTAGCCCTGTAGGTGAACTCTGCAAAAAAATCGATAAAAATCGGTAAAATCGACATCGATCGATAACGAAAAGTGGACTGTGACACCCGCCGGGGCCCGAAGTGTATGTGTGCCAAGTTTGGTCCGGATACGGCGGAGCCGGGTAAGCCAGCTAGTTCATAATATAAATGCACGTCTTTGAATAAAGGCTGTACTAACAGGGAGAGGATACTTAGTCGAAAGCACCAATCCGGATGAGACATATGTCCTCTTAAAGCGCTTGAAACGCTGGTTCCAAAACTGTAGTTTTTAGCAGCGGAGCGTTTTGTAAAAGGAGTTATGAGGGCTAAGGCGCCCTCCAACAGGTCTCCCCTTATCTATGAGCACTGTAGAGGAGTACCAACTGGTAAAAACTGGCCTCATGGTAAGTAATTTGAATGAAGATTACAATAAGATTATAATACTCGTGTTACTTTGGTTTTTTAACACTTCTAACTTCGATCAGCATCACTATCGCCTATAAGAACCTCAATTTTGCAAAAATTGCGATGAAGGTTGCATACGAAGGGGTTGAAATCTTGACACTCTCCTCACCATGCAAGTCACTACAACTAGGCCAATTGCCAAAGCTGGTACTCCTCTACAGTGCTCATAGATAAGGGAGGCCTGCTGGAGGACGCCCCAGCCTCGGAAGGAAACACCCCTCATAACTCCTGCTACAAAACCGCTCCGCTGCTAAAAACTGCAGATTTGGGATCAGCTTTTCAAGCGCTTTAAGATGACATATGTCTCATCTGGATTGGTGCTTTCGACCAAGTATCCTCTCCTTGTAAGATACCAGAAAAGGAAAGGTCAACTTTTGCCTTTTCTCAGCATTGTACAAGCGGTTGCAAAATGGGATTATGTTATGTTGACTGCAATGGCTTCTGCTGAGGGTTTACCCCGTGACCTCAGGAATATTTGTGAAAGGCAAGCCCTACAATATAAGCGAGAACTTGAGAGCGTATGACCGACACAGACACAAATCCTTTTTCACACTTATAAATATAGTCCTGTATCAGTCATTTTTCTTAATCGCTTATTGAACAGCTTTGAAGATTTAGATAGAGAAAATCTCTTGACACTTACTTAAGCAAAATCTGGTGTTAATCCTTGAACTAAGCCCGCAACTCGTGACTAATGTGTAAAAAAAATCTCTTGACAGTTATGTAAGGAAAATCTGGTGTTAATCCTTGAACTAAGCCCGCAACTCGTGACTAATGTGTAGAGAAAATCTCTTGACAGTTATGTAAGAAAAATTTGTTACTCAAACTAAGCCCGCCATTTGTGACTTATGTGTGTCCGTTGCTTGTGACCAAGTGTGTCAAACAATTTTACGATGCTTTCGGAGCTTTCAGATAATTTTGCCAATCGAGGTGGAACAAAGACTTCCTCTATCGATTGTCAAAATCATCTGAAAGCTGCGAAAGCATCATAAAATTGTTTGACACACTTGGTCACAAGCAACGGACACACATAAGTCACAAATGGCGGGCTTAGTTTGAGTAACAGATTTTTCTTACATAACTGTCAAGAGATTTTCTCTACACATTAGTCACGAGTTACGGGCTTAGTTCAAGGATTAACACCAGATTTTCCTTACATGACTGTCAAGAGATTTTCTCTATCTAAATCTTCAAAGCTGTTCAATAAGCGATTGAGAAAAATGACTGGTACAGGACTATTTTTATAAGTGTGAAAAAGGAATTGTGTCCGTGCCGGTCATACGCACTCGAGTTCTCGCTTATGTTGTAGGGCTTGCCTTCCACAAATATTCCCGTTGGAGCCACGGGGTGAACCCTCAGCAGAAGCCATTACAGTCAACATAACATAACCCCATTTTCCAACCGCTTGTACAATGCAGAGAAAAGGCAAATGTTGACCTTTCCTTTTCTGGTATCTTGGTACAGCCTTTATTCAAAGACGTGCATTTACATGAATTCGAGAGTTAACGATAAACTTCTTACTTTTTCCAGTCCTATTGCTCTGCCTTTTGGCCAGCACAGAGGCACTAACGTATGAAATTTACGATCCTCTAATGAGCAAGGCAGCTTCGCTTCATGCTTAGTCCAGGTAAATACTTTGAGAGCTTGCATATTGGTGTACAAAAGATTTGTATGTAATGCAAGAATTGTGGCATTTGAGTCACCACGAAAGCGACTTTTCCTTCAACTTCTCCTCTCCTCTTTGCTAGAGTGTGAAAGAACAAGCCAGCTTGGCTTTCGAGAAAAACGCGCTTCAATCAAATAATCTGCGCAGTGTGTACGATCACGGGGAAAATCGTGAAGTCAGAGCAGCAAAGGCGTAAACGCCTCACAGAGTACTATTTGTCAAACTCGTCTGAGCCCTGGTTCACAGTTTTGGCAACCCTACAAATTCTATTTGTAACCATCACTGCTGTGTTTCCAAGTTAGAAAGTACCTTAACTGCTTTTGTAAAGCGCATGATTATCTCTCTCAGACGAGTTCAGAATTTCGAAAAAGCAAATGCTTCGGAATGTAAGAAGTTACAAATTTGTAAAAATGGTGTTAACAAATTGCGCCAACCTGATATTTTCAAGGAAGCGTTTTTATACGAGGCACTTGAGAATAACATATTATACTACGCTTGGCATGCACATCGCACTTCAAATAGCTTCTGGAACTCACAGCATTCTTTTGCAAATTGAAGAATGGAACATTCATTGGTATAGATTTTACCAAAGTATCCGCATCTTAAGAATATTCGGCTACTGCGATATAGAGGAATTCATTTAGTTGAAGAATGTCAAATGCGCTTTCATAAGTGTTGAATCATTTGGAGGGTTTTTTTATAACTTTCGCACTCAGCTAATTCATTCAATATTGCTCGCCTCCCCGGTGTACGTTGAGCGGAGCATTTGTACATCTGAACCCGTTGGTGAATTTGTGAACTCTCCTGCAAGGCATTATTCTTTGTAATCTTCCGCTACCAACTCTGTCACGTATGACGGGAGCATATATACGTGGCAGTTTAAGAGTACAAAGAATTATGCTTTGCAGTAGAGTTTTACAAGTCACCAACGCGTTCAGATGTCTGCAAGCGCTATGCCGAACCTACACCGGGGAGGCGACGATACCAGGGGCGGTAATCATACCTATATAAGAAGGGGTTTCTGTACAGGTAACAGCTCGTGCAGGCTGGCACTGGCGCCGGCGATACGCGAAGCCAAGCTGGTGATCGGCCTCCTTTCTATTGGCAAATATGTTCCGATTTGGCAAGTTTGGCCAAGTCGGAATCGGGGTCAAAGCCCAATCACGACAGATCGGTATCCGCAGCGCCGTGCCTGACAGAGCTGAACTTGCCAGAACGGACCACATTCTGAAGTTTGTTGAAGCACGGGATTGCGGCTCTCGCCTGTTTGGGCACTCGTTAATTGCTGGCCTTGATTATTGGCCTTCAAATCGTTCTCCCACTTCCATTCAACTCTCCTGCAAGTCCCATGACAAGCTGTGCGTACTACTGAAACAACGATTCCATCACTTTTTAACCCCACATAGTTTACACGACTTTCGTTTCCCAACGGCGTTTCTGATGCTTTTGCTTCCTGTTATTTTGTAAAATCTCTTGACATCGGCCAAGATCCAGTCTTAAAAGGCTTTCCTCTACTGGTATTATAGCATCAGTGTGCAAGGCCACCTGCTTTCGCATTTTCTAAAAGGACTGGCGAGGTACTACTTGCAAAGACTTACTCCCTGCTCAGGGGAAGTGTGGCATTCGATCACTAAAAACAATTCCCGCCCCCTAGTTACTGTCTCAATAAGACCCCTCGAACTATCTTCACCTAAGACAGGCATAACTTGAAGGCCCATCCAAGCATAACGTTAATGTATCCATAAGTACTTTACAAGTATAGCAATTTCTACACTTAATTTCACGAGTATAGCACGCACCTTTTTCGATTTTTTGAGCGGTCCGCTCAGCCGCCCCGCTTCTTTTTGGAAAATGAGACTTATACCGTAGGACTCTCAGGCAATATGCAGCACTATATGTAGCTTTTTGGTCGCAGTCGTCCCTCGGCGTGTCTGGGCTATTTGATTTTATTAGGTTTTGTAATAAGTTCTGTCTCATTTTTTCTTTTCTTTTTCACAATTCTTTCGACCAAAATTTTGCAAAAATGTACATATGCTTTGAGCCTGATCTATCAAAGTCTTTTACGCACTCCGCCTTCAGTTCGCCACTCCCAAAAAACCAAAGGATGTTTGTCTAACAAAAATTTCTGCCTTTTGACCATACTAGCTGGGATACCCGGTTTCTCTCGGTTTCTATCATCTTGACATGCTAGAACCTACGTCCCCTCCCACTTTCACACAACTTCTCCCTATTCCTGTCCCACTTCTATATGTCAGATTCCTGCTCTCTCTTTTTTTTGTAATCAGCACGCTCGCTTACCTCCCTGTGCTCACTCACCCAGCCCAGCGCTTTGCAAAAAAGACAAAACTAGTAAAGTTAATGTGGTGATTTACAAACGGTTATTATGTTCGCAATTGACATGCTCACTTACCTCCAGCTACTCTCAGCCCATTAGCTCAAAGTTCGCAAAAAACCAATAAAATCGAGATCGATCTATAACGAAGACTAGCCTACGTCACCTCCGCCCCGAAATGGGTGCGTGGCGTTAGGTACCCAGCCAAGGTGCGGGCGTTAGGTACCCAGCCATTAGTCTTATACACTAAGCCACGCCCCTTGGTTGCTTCAATAGCAGATACCTAACGATACACCGAATCCCAGCTGCTGAAACAGCTCACCTAGCTTGCGAAAGCGCTGGTGCTTGCGACTCCCAGAAAAGAGAGAGTTTGAGGAAATCGAAAGAAAAAGCGCGAATGAAAGCGCAAGTTTGTATGCAATGTTTTCTATTGCTTCTTTTTTTTAAATCAATTCTAGAATTACAGATATTCGGTGATGAAAGTTAAAAACAGGGAAAGCTTCTATGAGCACTTCACATAGGCAAGAAAAAATTGTGATAATCTGATCTAATCAATAATGTCAGGGGAATTTTCAAAGAAGTGAACTTGTAGAATTCCAATGGACCAAAATTTTATGATTTTTATGAAGCAAAGCGCACTTTCGGAGATGTTCCTGGCAAATAAATCGAAGGAATATTTTTTTCACATATTGTCGTCGGCCTCGTTCTGAGGTGTGAAGTTATAGTCGCGTTAATATTGCCACAGGGATTGTGAACTACATTATCCTCGATTATTAAGGGTATTACTTAGGTCATTGCTGAGGCCAGCAGATTTATGGAACAGTATGATAAGCGCATTCATTTTTTTTAATTTCGGAAGATTTCGGATCTCATATAAAAGTTTCATTGAAGCACTTATTTTTATCATGTAAATGTTCTCAGTAGTGCCTTCTTGGAGGATCACAAATTCATATTCATCCTCTTTTCTAGCAACAAAATATGAACAATTTTTGGTCAACCAAAGTTGTGATTTTTTTGTAGCTCACTAAAAAGCGAAAGATATTGTAAAAATTACTCCCAGTAGAGTTTGATACTTTTTCCTGTTTCATTCTATCGGCACACACTCCATCAAAATTGGCTTCGAAATCGCTTTGTGATGCAAAACTTTCATTGATTGGAACAGAGCTAGTGCCTTTCCATAAATTATGGGTCACATAGACTATAAAGTTCCGATTTTTGATGACAATTTCTTGTGGAAGCTCTTCTTCCAATCGGTTCCACTTCTCATTGTCAAAAAATGTATTTGAAGCAGTTTTTTTAGAACAAAGGATTATTTCTCGCATCTAATTGCCAGGAGCATCTGTTTATTGGAATTCTACAAAGTTTACTTTCTGAAATTGCTGACATTATCGATTAGATCCGATTAACCCCTTTTTTTCCTTGAACTATGTGAAGTGCTCATAAAAGCTTCTTAAATTGAAAAAAGAGGCAATAGAAAAACGCTGCATACAAACTTGCGATTTCATTCGCGCTTTTTTCTTTTGATTTCCTCAAACTCTCTCCTTTCTGTGGGTCGCAAGCGCCAGCACTTTCGCAAGCTAGGTGAGCTGTTTTAGCAGCTAGGATTCGGTGTATCGTTGAGTACCCGCTGTTGAAGCAACCAAGGGGCGTGGCTTAGTGTATACCACTAATGGCTGGGTACCTAACGCCCGCCACTCCCCCCCCCCCCCCCCGAAAATGTATGTGGGCAAAGTTTGTTTCTGATGGGTTCAGAAATGCAATTTATTATTCGGAGCATACTACTCTCAGACAAATATGCGGTTAGATATACATACAGACAGACATCATACAAACAGATAAACAGAGCTATATTGAAGGGATAGCGCGGTAGAGTATTACTAATTTTGCCACTTGCTATACAATCTAATTGTAAGTGGCATTCCACTGTTCTGACTCTAATCTCTAAAAGTTTTTACCTTTTTATCGTATGTATTTCGATACCTTTTCGATACAATTTCCCTAATTAAAGAACTTTAGAAAGATGGTTTCAGAAATACAATAACTTTTTCGGAAGTGCCATTTGTTTCATGTGTTTTGTAATGTCCTCACACATGACAAAATTATGCCAATGTTCTGGCACGAACTTCTTCCGTCTCCGTTTTTAACACTTATTCAGAAGGAAACTTGGACGCTGTTAAGACGCGCAGTTGTTCACTTGTAAATCGTGCAGTAAAATTCTGAGGCAGTTACAATCTAGGGTTCGCAGGTACTGCCACGAAGCTCTGAATCGTGTTCGCTCATTCGTACTTGAATTCACTTCTATAACGCACAATAATGTATCAATCGAAACTGCTCTGTGTAGGAAACGAAAACGGAGAAGCTACTGTTCCTTTCCATCATACTGTTTTCTGTGGTGGCTGTCTGGCCTGCTCACGTGTGTGAAATCCCACTTTTTGGCTTCAATCTCTGCATCAATCATTGCAAAAATTTGGTAATTTTTGCTCTTATTATTTTCAAATCTAAAATCTGTAGGTGTACCATCGATTAATCAATTACATACCTGTTTTTCAGGGCAGAAAAACGGGAGAGTGTGAATGGCGTCAAGACCACAATGAAGGAGGTCGTTGGCGTCATGTATGCGTATGCATTCTGTGATGCCCTGCATATAACACCGAGAAATATAAATAAACATTTTTCTGCAGTAATGTTTCTGTGCCTAAACTTGCATTAATTTGTTTTTAGCAAAGATTATTACTCTTGCAATAGTCTAATGAAAAAGCAAGGATTCAAAATGAGAGAGCTCTTGAGAAATGTTGTCATACCCCTGCTTCTGAGCTGGACATTCTAAACAATATCTCTAACAAGGGGAGGATATTCGGTCAAGTGGCATTTCCATATGAAATGTGTGCGTCTGTTAGAGCATAAAACGCTGATTCCGAACCTGCTTATCTATCTGCAAAGCGGTTCTGGGATGGAAGTCGTAGGAATTTCTTGAGGCTAAAATTTAGTGGTTTGGCAAAGGTGCAACAGCTGTTGTGGACTTTCCGGCGCTTGAAAGGGGTATGACTAGCATGAATTAAAACTACTAAATTGCATAAAGTACCCTGCCGGTAATCATAGACCCTTTAGGCATACAGATTACCCTTCTGAATGATTTTATTGTAGCCTCGTGTTCAAGTTTTTGCTTCAGAAAATCCTATAACTCTCCCAGAAGCGATTTGCAAAAATCAAAGCAGATTTGAAATTAGCGTTCCATGCTCTGCAATGCAGTCTACAACTTATATGGAAATGCCACTTCTACCAAGTATCGTCCCCTTGAGACAAACGGTACATGAGAATGCAATGAACACAATGTCGTCAATATGAGTAGTTGATAAACAGCAAATATCTACCCTATTTTAAGGTGTATAAGCCACACATTGCTTTTCGCACATTGCTCTCACTTAACGCGCCCCATTGTAACAAGCAGTCTTTTGGAGTGTTCACTTTTAGAGCGAACAGGGTGCGGCTTATACACCTGAACTAGGGTACTTGTTAGTTTTCTATGATGCTCGCTTAACAACTGTCAGGATCTCCAACCTCCGAGTGCATCCATCCTTATTTTAGCTATTTCTCGAAAATTTTCGGCAAGTGAATGCATTTTTTGGCACCCATAGCTGGATTTTCAAAATTTTTGGAATGATTATTTTGATGTTACCAAACTCCATATTTTATTATCTCAAATGTTAATGTTCAATCATAACCGATTGAAAATTTTAGGTTCTGAAGGTGTTTGGAGTTTGAGATTTGTATTTTACGACTTTGCAAAAAACGAAGACTTTTGCAAAAAAGTTCTGAAAATAATTGCAGGCCACTCAAAGTTTTCCAAAAAATTTGTTGTCTTGCAATCTGTCAGCTTCAACAGCAACTAAAGCTCTTCTGATAATTGGAAATGTAAATTCAAAAAAAATGACTAAGAAAAAAGTGGGAGAGAATCATGAGTTGCAGATTGACGATTATTTAAGCGATCGTCGAAGATCCCGCTACAATAACATCATCGCTAGAAAGAGAAAGATTTTTTGCCGAACGATGTTTAGAGCGTTTGCCTATCATCACTCCATACGATTTGATAGGACGCAAAAACGGCAGGAACTTTCGGACCGACCTGATATATTGAATGCAAGAGAATATGCCGGGGATTTAGAGATTCAGAAATTGGCATGGCAAGCAACATCAAGCTTTAGCCAGATATAACTCATGAGAATGCTTTTTCTTCATACCTTTACTACTTACTGACATATCAAACAATTGCGACCCTTCCTTTTTTTGTAAGTAAAATGTTGGGCATAAAAACTATTTATTAATAAATGCCTGTAAAGATGGATATTTCCCAAAAAGACGAGAGCATTTGGTGAGCAGTAAAGTGGTTTAAGTCGGAGAATTGTTAAGACTTCAAAATCGGTTGGTGGACAAACTGCGTTCCAGCACATTTCGCTAGTAAAGAAACTACGCAAAGTAGTTAACGCATATTAATTGACGTTGTTCTGCTCCAACGCATACGTAGTTATCACTTTCAAAAATAGCATATTGCCTCGCAAAAAAGGGCCAGGGAAAGGTGTGACGGTTTTGAGCAAATTACAAAAAGCATGTCAAGGGTTTTTTGATTGGGTGGTTCTCGCGGCGCTCAGAGAGCAACTGAGGCTTCAAAAAGTCGGATTTCTCCAACGTTTATTCATTCTTAACTCAAACACTATCTAAGCCAGGGCTCAGCACAAGGTTGCATTCTTAGAACTTTAAAGAGAAATCCCTCCTGACATGGCAGAAAATTACAAAGGACCTCCTGTGGTGTTCATGGAAGTATGGCTGACAGTTTGCATCACGCGACGAATGGATGAAGTGAATGAAGACATGGAATTTCGAAAATAAAACAGCAGAAGGCGAAAAAGGCGGTTTTTATACCGTAAACGAGCGTAACAGCAGTGAGAGCGGAACGTGGATTACAAATTTGATTCATGTAAAAATGTGCGAGAAAAGAGGAAAGTTATGGCTTTGTTGGGTCCCGACAAAGTTAGGGTGCTCCCAGGTTGCGCGGGAGCAACCCAAGCAGAAGTACAAAAATGCTTTTGAGAAGGTGGCGTAAGAATAGTCTACACAAGAATTTCGGCATTATTACCTACTTGAATTGCAGGTTTACTTATTGTTTTGTAACTATCGGAAAGCAAAACAGGTTTTTAACCTCAAATAGGTGTGGAAGTTTCCTGCACATGCTCTGACACATACGAAACTATATCATGAGTCAGAGAATCTAGTGACTAGTGATGTTAGCCGCAATCTAGCATTCCGGTAAATCTTTACAATAATTGGAAGAGATAGATGTACAAAAGAAGAATAATAGTGTAATAATCTACTTGCGTGTAAAAAAAAACAAACACCTGAGGTTGGATTTTTTCAAAAGTAAGCGCTGTTGATTATATGGCATAAGAAGTGTATATTGTAACTATTTATAGGCTATCTGCAATGTATTCAGTATCTACTTGGTATCAGAAGACGGAAGACTAGAATATCAGAATACTATCAAGACTATCAGAATATTTGCCAATGCAGCTATCCATTTAAAATTTTTTCTTGATCGATCATTTTCTGAATAACTCCAAAGTAAGTTTAAGTCTTCTTTAACTCTTGAATTCTTAGAGATAATTGCCATATAGTGGTCCGCCTACATGCATCAATCTTTAAAAAAACTAGCTTCTGCTTAACTGGACATATGTCAGATTATGGAAAATATCTATAGTAGATCCATAATTTTAACGATTTCTCCCCAGCCTTGCATGAAAACGTTTATCGCCTTTTCAAGAGACTTTTTCAAAGACTTAGATTGGATGGCAAAAAAATTGCTATTTCTCTCATTCAATTGGTGTTAGGAAGCATTCTAAATCTTGCATCAGGCTTTGCTAAGCCCAAATCTGGGGAGTATGGCCTTATTTGTTTGGATATTATATTTCACTTACAACAACACGCTTGCACTATCATTTCCTTTCTTTGATGACTTTCTATTTTTGATCTCGTAGACACTTAAGTCGTTGGCACTCCCTAGCAGCATGCGGCAGCGGTGAAATTTCTAACACTTGGTCTCAAGAAAAAGTTCTACGAATATAAGCGGGAAACGGTTAGGGGCGAAAGAGATTTGTGGGCAAAAGCTTGAATTAGACATGCTGATTATCATCGCTAGTCACAGGGATCAGAGAACATAAGTCTTACACCGGAAAATGTAGAAGAATGTATAAAATTGCTTGAAAATTGCTCTAATCAGTATCATAAATTTTTCTTTTACATAATTTCAAGTATTTTTCGTTTCATATCATGAATTTTATTTTAAACTAAACTTAGAGAAAAGCGCAAAAATTATAATTTTCTGTAGAAACATCCGAGCAATAAGAATTTAATTCAGCAAAAAATTTGGTCTTAAATTGGAAGGTGTTGGATCATCAACAATTCAGCTGAAATTCTGTATGAAAATGCGCTTTGAGTTTGTTGTAACGATGTGGAAAAAATGAAAATCGGTTCAAATGGATAATATTAATAATGGGTAATATTAGATTGTCCGGAAATTTGTCCGTTTCGAATCCCAACCACAATAAGTCACACATTTCTCATTTCTATAGGTTGCAGAGTACCATTCGATAGAGCGAAGCAAGCTATACATGATGGCTAACTTGCTTTGGCAGCAGCTCTGATCCATTAGAGTTTTAAGCCAACAACTAAAAAGATTCAGCTGCCCGAAAAAAATCGAGAAAAATCGTAACTCACTTTATAAAAATCCTATGAAATTTCTAACTTGCTCACGTAAACACCATCCACATAAGACATCTATATACACCGTTCCGTATTTTTTCCTCTGTTAGAAATCAAGATATCGCCAATCTCCGTGCATTTGCCAAAGTGATGATGTGCCCTCCCCACGTAAGTGGTTGTATTACAAACTTGTAGAAGTACAAACGTAGATTTTAAGCTTTTTTTCGAGAAAATCAAATTTTAACTTGGACCAGCTGAGGAAAAACTATACTCGATATTTCTCTAGATAAAACTTGTAGAGAGCTGATATTTGAGTTTGTACCTCTATTTGTAGCATACATACTTATGTGGGGACAGCACAGCATTACTTTAGCAAATGCACGAAAATTTCCCTTTTTTGATTTTTGACAGCGGAAAAAATACGGAAACGGTGTATATAGATGTCTTATGTGGATATCGTGTACGTGAGCAAGTCCCCCCTCCCTTGGATAGCGTTTACGTGAGCAAGTCTTCCCTAACCTACATTATATGAAAAAACTTGTAAAAATATGGAAATTTCCGAATTTCCGAAAACTTTGGTGCAGGACTTATGTCTTAGCTAACAATATAACAAAATTTCATTGGAGCTCAATATTCCGAACTTAATCTGAATTATATTGACCGGACCTTTCTCCTCGATCATTACTCTGCTGAAAAAGGACAGCCAAACCAGATGATAGATTTGAACAACCACCTACTGATCATTGGCAACTAACGTCTTGAGTCGTCGAATCTACAATTTTCCCGTTTCTTTACTTCAGTCTGAGCACTTGTTCTTGTACGATGGAGGGCGCTAAGAATCCTGGTGGACTGAACGAACTTGGACCTTTACTCAAACACTTAGCTAATGCCAGATCTCGAAACCTCTTTCAACAAATATCTGCAACACAACACAGCGCTTCCTTTTTAGTCGAAAGCTTGGAAAAATATTACTGTTCTTGAACAACTTTCGATGGCGTGGTCGATAAAGCAGTTGACTCTGCAGATTTTATGAGCATTGAATGCTTGCAAATCTCGCGGTACTTTTTAGGGAACCGCTCAACTCAAGAATACGGTTCAAAAAAAAACTCTTGAACTCAGGCATTTGACCAGATATAGTTATTGTCATCCAAACTGCTATTTATGGCAATTAAATAACAAGCATCAGAATCGCAACTCATTTACATCAATTTCTCCAAATGCACAATCTGAACGAGCATGTTTGATGCTTTGTTCGAGGTCTTTAGAAATTATCAGGTTGTTGGAAATGTTCGTTTTGCAAAGTTTATGTTGAAAGCATATAACTTTAGCCAGTCTTCATATTTTGGATGCAATCAAGATCATCAGAAGCAGTAAGCATTTCGCAACCTGACGCGCACACGCATATACAGATATCGCAAACGGGAGGACAACCATGCGTCAAAAAACCGAAATTTCTTTTGAAAACCTCGTCTTTGAGAGATTACAACTTCCTTCAATTTTTGTCCTTATGGCTGCTAATCGCTTACTTTGTAGACGCAAGCCAGTAGTGCTCTTTAAAAAACTTCTTTCAAAAGGGGCCTGCGAAAAGAAGAGTTAGAAATCCGAAATCGTTCACTTTTTTGAGCTTATTTGTCAAAGGCTAGAAGGAACCAAACTTTGAAGAATTTGGATTTTTATACAAATGGCCACATTTTTCTGCAAAAATTATAGGCAAAATGTCTTGACCTCAAGCATACAGAATTGAGCGTAGCTCGACGGTTGCCTTAATCAGAAAAAAATTTTTGGACGAGAAAATGCCAGGCGGCAAGTATCTGTTTTGGGGCGTCGGTTCTTAGTCCAGACATAATCGAAAAACTTATTTAAGCATGCAATAGGTAAACAACATTTATCCCATGCAATAGCTATATTTTCAAAAGAATTCGTTCATTTGCGTCCCAACTGCGCCCAAGGAAGTCAAAGAAACAAATTTTTGATTTTGAGTGCAGCTGTCCGAGATCCTGGTGAAATTCTCACAGATGAGACAGAGGCATAATTTCATCACTGTTAAAAGCACATGAGGAAAGTTTTCCAATGGTATGCAGAGTCTATATCGAAAAACAAGTTTTAAAGGAAAGTAGGCTTAGAAAAACGGATATTGTTTTTGCAACAGCCTAAGCAACGCTCAATCTATCACGTTGATATATATAGTTAAGCTTGATTTCTGTGCTGTATGCGTGTTGCTTGCCTTTGAGCCTTGCCCGTGCTGCACGTAATGAGCTCGAAGCTAGGGGTAAGCACGAAAGGGAAACGCGTTTCATTATACGTCCAAAGATTTCCATCCCAAAATGATGCTGCTAACGGACCCCCCCCCCCCCCCCCGCCCCCATGTTCTCCACTTATAGTTGACGCATACCTCTTGTTTCGAAACAAGAATAGAATTATAAGATTTTCTTGTTGTTTTTGGTTGGCATTTGAATGAAGGAACGGCTCCGTAATGTGTCAGTGCGCTCTTCGATATGACGATTTTCGATCTGATGTATTTCTCCCACTCGAAAAGAACATTCCGCAGTCCCTCGAACATTTTCTCCGGATTCAAATACGCACTGCTTTTTTCAAATTTGCTTTTGACCTACTACATCGGAAAAGAATTGCTCACAAGAGAGTGTGCATATATATATACCAGTCCAAAGCGCCGCTTCGCGGCGCTTTGGACTGGCTGTGTGTGTGGAGTGGGACGTGTCAAAAGTATTGTGGCCTTAGAAGTGTTTATAGGGAAATTGAACAGTTATGCATGTGTAAGTTTTGAAAAGATGTGGGAGATAGTAATCAAGGTGGAAGAATTTCAAACCGACAGATGATCAGAAATATGCGTCTGTTATATTCAAGAACAGATTTAATGCAAAGTGTTTTTTCGTGATCCGACGTTGCTGGTCTCGAGCAGACAAAATGTAAGACGAAAATTCTACATTACCAAGACATATGACTTGTACGATGAATAAGTCTGTAGGCGAGAGCACCTGCAATTTGTGTTTTGAAGCGAATCAGAGAATACTGAGACATATCAACAAAACCCACCGCGCACTCTTCTGAGCGGTGAGTTTTTCCCTTCTTTTTTGCATGAGCAGAGACACTACAGTTTGGAAGCAAATCGTGTAAAGTGCGCTGATTTTGCGGACTTCCGTATCTTGCTTGCGAATGAGGTAGACGGAATAAACTGTAATTGAAAAAAATATTGAACCACAACTCAGTAAAACCCACCCTGCACTGTTTTTGAGTTTTCTCTCTTGTTTGCGCATGGGCACGTACACGTACATGTTTGCTGGAAAATGTGATTTAATGAAACTTAATGACTTTGTTTTGCCGTACCCTGCTTGCGGACTCTGTTGACCTTCTTGCAATGAACACGCAGGAATATTGTGCATCGTGAAGGAACAAATCAAACTGGCACAATCTTGATTTCGGCATTTAATCTTTGAGCTTTGAACGCAGTTAACTGAGGACTGCTTTTATCACGACGTTCCTCACTCTTTCCTCTTTCTTATACACTTTAACTCCTTCTTTGCTTCGACATCTCGATAAGGCGACGTATAATTGTCCATGTGAAAATATTTCCGTTTCAAGGGAGATACCCACTTTCGTGAAACTCTGGCCTTGAGCTTTACTTATTGTCATTGCAAATGACAAACGAATAGGAAACTGCGTCCTTCTCAATCGAAACGGTACACCTTTGTCTGTATAGTTGTCGATACGTGGTATTAAAGCCCATTTTCCTTTCCGATCTCCTGATGCAAATCTACATCCCAGAACGAAACGTCTAAAGTGTGTGACAATCAGTCTTGTTCCATTGCACAACCCATTGCGAACATCAAGATTTCTCAAAAGCATGACTATAGCGCCCTCTTTCAATCTTAGCTTGTGTGGAGGCATTCCTGTTGGGGTCAGACTGTTGACAAATTCGCTGGTAAAATCGTTTTGCGGTTCGTCGCTGATCACATCATCTACACTGTAGTACTCGTGAAGCTGTCCTGGGAGTTTATCCAAAGTTTCTTCATTGATTTTATGTACATCGATATTTCGAGGTGCCAGAATCGCACGCTCACTCAAACTGTGGAAGTCTGTTAACAGATCACCGAAAACATCGTCTATAAGACTGCCAGTAGAGACTATTTCTGCAGGAATCTCTATTCGTCCCACTTCGTCTTCTTCTGCCTCTCCATTTCCAACTCTCATCAAAAAATTGCACCAAGAAGAGCCAGATTCTGCGGATCTCATGTTGACTGAAAGCTTATGCATGCGAAACAACTCCCAGAGCTGGCTATTTTTTACGCATGCATCAACCATATCAGCATCCCTTCCTCGCTCTATGATAGGCAGCACCTGTCGGAAGTCCCCGCCCAAGACTACAGTTTTTCCTCCAAAATGCTCAGTGTTGCACATCAGATCCTGAAAAAGACGATTGACTGCCTTCAAAGCTAATTTTGAAACCATGCTGATTTCATCCCAGATGATTATATCTGCTTCTTTTAGAGGTGTGGCCTCTTTAGCTTCTCGTCTCATTGTGCTCTCCTGATTTCCAGATCTCATATTCAGCTTGAATGTTGAGCAGGCTGTCCTGCCTTCAGGTAACAAATTTGCTGCAATTCCTGTCCACGCTACACAGATGATAGACTTGTGTTTCCCCTTCAACATATGATATAAGGCATTGTAAAGATAGGTTTTTCCACTACCTCCAGGACCGTCGACAAAGTGTAGCTTAGGCGCATCCAAATCAAAGGAAGCTAGAATACTGTCTGCCGTTGACTTCTGTTGCCGATTGAGGCACTGATACATTTCCCTGCCCTTCTTTTCGTGAGACGCGTAGTCAGTTTGGTCCTCTAGCACCGGTCGAATGTGTGTAGGTGGAGTGATACTGACAGAAAGGTCGTAACGCAGTATTTGCAGTTTATCATATAGATCGTAGTACGCAAGTGCTTCTGCATCAGACGCTGTAGCTCCCCCATGACTAAAATCTTCAGCCATATCAGCCTTGAAGCGATCGTATAAGTATCGTGGATTAGAAATTTCACAGAATGCCAGCATATAACTGAACAACGCCCTCAATTGCGCAGGCATTTGAAATTGAGTAGCTTCCTCCAAACAGCTCTCGTAATGCGAGTCGTCACGCAGAAATCCCAGAGCTCTCGCTGCATCTAAAAATTGGGGATGCACATTCCCTTCGACAGTGCGAAGGTCCTCGAAAGAATGCATGTTCTTCCGATGAAGGAGCAAGATACGTAAAGCGAATCTCTCTGGTTCTGCAGGAGACACCATATACATGCGTCCAATCTGGCGATTTCCTCTTCCCCTTCTTTTCCATTTACGTGCGTTCACAAAGGTGAAGTGCTCAGGCAGCTGATGGTAGCAAAGATTGCGAGCATCTACACCATCACATACAATGTTCTCGTTTTCCATAAGCTCGTATTCGATGTTAAGCTTAAACCAAGCTGTTAACATGGAGTCTTTGTTTGCCTCGCGTTCTGCTGCTTCTCGTTCTCCACCTGATTGAAAAGTCACCATTTGGAAGTCGGGAAGGTGTACGGGAAGACGGTAGACAGTAGCGGATTTGAATTGGCATCCGAACATGAAAATGTGATGGAGTGCTTCTGGTGAGCATACGTAACGAGTGTCCAGGTGAGCTCTGATTTCGTCAGATCGTCGGATGGGATCCTGCTGCAGCAGTCGTAAAGCAGCTCGATCCGGACCTTTGTATACGTACTTATAAAGGTACTTGACCGCTTGCACGTAACCGCAAATCTCAAGATTTATGTGAGCGTTCAAAAGCAGCAACAGATCATACTATATATAAAGCGCAAGCACCCCCATCTGACGTCGTCAGTCGCGGCAGAGGTGTAAACATGTATGTCGTTTTGCGCCGGTGCGAGCGTACCGAGCCGATGACTCACAATGGTAGTGATGCCTGTCTTAGACGATGTTGATCAAATGGCATAACCCAAAGAGCGATCACAATGGTAGTGATGCCTGTCTTAGACGATGTTGATCAAATGGCATAACCCAAAGAGCGATCACAATGGTAGTGATGCCTGTCTTAGACGATGTTGATCAAATGGCATAACCCAAAGAGCGATCACAATGGTAGTGATGCCTGTCTTAGACGATGTTGATCAAATGGCATAACCCAAAGAGCGATCACAATGGTAGTGATGCCTGTCTTAGACGATGTTGATCAAATGGCATAACCCAAAGAGCGATCACAATGGTAGTGATGCCTGTCTTAGACGATGTTGATCAAATGGCATAACCCAAAGAGCGATCACAATGGTAGTGATGCCTGTCTTAGACGATGTTGATCAAATGGCATAACCCAAAGAGCGATCACAATGGTAGTGATGCCTGTCTTAGACGATGTTGATCAAATGGCATAACCCAAAGAGCGATCACAATGGTAGTGATGCCTGTCTTAGACGATGTTGATCAAATGGCATAACCCAAAGAGCGATCACAATGGTAGTGATGCCTGTCTTAGACAATGTTGATCAAATGGCATAACCGAAAGAGCGAAGTGATGCCTGTCTTAGACGATGTTGATCAAATGGCATAACCCAAAGAGCGATCACAATGGTAGTGATGCCTGTCTTAACTTAAATTAACTATTCAAAACCTTGGTTCTTTGGGAATGGTTTATGCAATTTTAAGACGCAATTCAATTAATGGTTGAATACGAACGATGAGAGTAAAGTATTTTGATTAATTGGTTGCATTTTACTTCGTTAATAGTAATCCATACTATTATATAAACCTGCTATAGAACTGCTAACATCCACCATGTGAGTCAGCATAGATGTCTATTAAATATCCGGCGTTGTCTACCACCAATAGGAACGCGCCCGGCAGCCAAGATGGGTCGCGCTGATGACGTCATATCATACAGTGCTGCCTCCATATGTTTTCGGTTATGCTCTTCAGCAATGTTTATGAGTTGGCACCAAAGCAGCGAAATTAACACCACGGGAACTGTCAGCGGCTAAACTGATTAAGCTGTCCCACTGACTGTAATAGCTTCATTTCGAAAATCATCGAAAGTTGGTTAAATCGTTTGTACATTATCTCACCACCATTATCTTCTTTTTTTGGCATCTCGCTTTTCTATTTCTACTATGGAGCGTTTAATTTGGAGTGCAGCATAAGTTTTTCAAAAAAGTTGGGTATTTTAGCAAAATACTGCATCCTTCCATAGTTCATTTTTCGAGTGCGTAGTATGTTTCCTCACCGTAAAACGTTGCGCCAAATCTTCAATTAATAATCTGTCCTTTCAATTTTTCTGCTAACCTATCTCAGCAGGGAAGTTGAAGTTCTCCATGAAATGCTTAGCGTTTAGTTATTATTTTAAACAAACTGCACTAAATCTGTTTGTGGAGGTTTCTCGCAAAATTTAATCCCTGTCTTAGACGGTGTTGATTAAAGGGCATAACCCAAAAAGCGAATCACTCATCCACTGACTAACAGCTTCATTTCAAAAATTATCGAACAGGTTGGTCAAATAGTTTGCACATTGTCTCAACACCATTACATGT
This sequence comes from Cylicocyclus nassatus, assembly GCA_958299035.1. Taxonomy (NCBI): domain Eukaryota; kingdom Metazoa; phylum Nematoda; class Chromadorea; order Rhabditida; family Strongylidae; genus Cylicocyclus; species Cylicocyclus nassatus. Next base: position 59,378,763 of record CATQJL010000112.1, on the reverse strand, counting down.
AATTATTGGTACCGCGGCTTAAAAGATCTTATCATTGAGCTCAGAAATTCCACACAACCATTCTTCTATGAATATTTTCCCGCGACATTTGCTTTGTATACTTCTCAATTTTTGCAAACGAATTACCAAAAATTCTTATATTAAATGTGTCACATTATAACCTATCTCAATGCTCTTTCTTGGTATTTATGACCTCCCCCGCCCCGTCTTCACGAAAACAATTCAAAATGTCGTGACTTTTTCAAAATTTAAATGCTTATAAATCAACACCAATATACCATGGGTGTGTGAATGCTAGCATTGCTATTATATTTCTCTTAGCATCTACAAAATGATAAAATTTCAGGAGACTAATTAACAAATTTGCATCGTTATCCGAAGGGCTCTAAAATTTTAGATGGGAAAATTATACCTCCAATGGGAACTCTTCTTAAGAGTAAAGATGTCGTCCTGAGCCATTAGGACGTAGAACTAATCGTAAGTTCGAATTCATTCAAAATGAAGACCATCATACTATCAGCGAAAACGAACGTATAAACAACCACCTACAAACCCGAACTGACTTTCCTCCTACGTACCTTTAAGGAATCTGCCAAGGATACCATAATTCTAGAAATTTCTAAATTCAAATGTTTCCTGATGGATGCTGGATTTTTGAAAGATGGTTGAAATATTTTCGCGGAGTGATTCGGATTTTACAATCATATTCACTAAATAGACAGATGGTAGTGGTATGGTAGTGCCTCTTTTAGCGAGTATGGTAAGATAATATAACGAACTGTAGCCGTTTCCATTTACCAATTCAAGCCCTTTTTTCTGATTATATTTGAGGAACGATCCAATACGTAATTAATGCAATGATATCGCATATTGTCGTGGTTTCTGCAAAACTGTTGAAAATTTTTGCTGAATGATTTGATTTTTATAAATGCCGCTGTGTTAGTGCCTTATTGGGCAAAAAACATGTACGCCTAACCGTCCATCCACCTGACTTTCCCCCTTTTACGTGATACGAGCAATGATACGAAAGTAAATAAGTTTCTGCTTGGTGCTGTTCCTTTTTTAAGCAGTTCCAGTTTTTTTTCTCTTCCACTTACTGTTACCAAACATTTGCTGCTTTCACCGTTGTGTGTGAGTGGTCTTCAAATGGTATCAACTTACTTTTACAGCTTCCGATTTAAGTGTACAAGTACTAGAACAATTGACACAATGCATCTCAAACATCTGAAAAACAGCAAACGGGTGCATGCTTTTTTGCTCGAAATTGCGTCTGAACGCTTTTTCCAACGTTGCAAATATTTCTGCCCGAGTTCTTGAATTTTGTGGGTGTTCTTGAAAAAAATATGCCAAAGTCACCTTTCAACTCATTGTCAATTCGACCAGACGCATCTTCTAATGAATCAATGCCTGTTTGAGTACGGTAACCGCGCAGTAGATAGCGCGGTTACGATCTTTTCAAAATTTTGCATACAACAGGCTAATCCGTGTGTACTTAATCTAACGTATGCAAAGATAAAATCTACCTACCGTGCAGCTACCGTATGCAAACGCACACAATCATAAATCAGAAGATGCGTCTCGTCATGCAAAGTTAAATGATTCTTTTGGATTCGGATTTCGTTCACCCTCAAGTAAGATATGGCGACGCGACGCAAAGTTTGGCGAATTTTAGCGGAGTGCGGTGCTTTTTCATAAATTACGGGCGGTTTTGTACCTATTATATATGGTGGCTCCTTCGCGAATAATTATCTAGTCTAAACATCGCGTACACCTCCTTTTTTTAATCTGACTATCTTTGTTCAGAGAAAAGAACTGAGCCGTGTTTGTATTTTTGAGGCCCAGATTGTTTTATACCAGTTTGCATTTAATCGCCTCTTATTTATGTGAAAAATACGAAATCTTTTTTTTTCGCTTTTCTCTCCTTATATCTATTCCAACATCGCAAAATATATGCATTATAATCTTTCTACAAACTGCGTTCTGACTTTAACTGAGAACCTTGAAAAATTTTTATTGTCTGTTTTATTTACTTTATAGAAAATATCGTTGTTATTGCCCATCACATGTACATATGCCACCGTGGCATTCTCCATCTCCCCCACCCCTGTAGCTCGTTTGGGGATATTCAAACATAATTAACGAACAATTTCATGCATGCTTTAGCGCATTGCGCAAATTAGAAGATTGTAATAATATAAATTGTATAAGTGGCGGTCCGAGGGGAGCCCCCCCCCCCCCCCCCGAGAATGGGTCGGGAAATTTTTGAAGCTTACTATGGTGACTCATAAAAATGTGCGAATGACTTTTTTATACTTCCTGGTACCGCCACTGTTGAAGGAGTGGTGATAAATACAATAGTACAAACAAGCGTAAATAATTTTTTTCATCTAATGTCCGTTGGATACTTCGAATATTGTCATCGATTCATAGCGAATTCTGTTACTACTGAAATCAGGCGACAACTCTACGGTATGTGATTCTGCTCAGAACAAAAAAATTGGAGGAAATTACCATAATTTTACCAATGCCGCTATTTTGTGCACAAAGATATTTACTGCTGTCAACTTGTAATTCATAAAATTTCGCTTTCTTTTTCGCAACTACTATCAGGGTGAACCATTCCGATATTCACTAAAATAATGAGCGATTGCTTAGCAAGTAGGTCTCAAAACATATATGAGGTTGTCTCGAGGCTTATGTTGTTTCGTATTTGAAGATTTGTAAATTTGCGCTAGCACAAAGGATTTGTCTCATTGTAAGATTATTAAAAAGAATATGTCTTTCGCTTTCGAATACTATCTTACCGAGCTTTTACTACTCACTAAATGTGGAGATAAAAATGGAAACAGAATAACATGCAAGCTTTGATAATTTTAAGTTGACAAAAATATAGAACGTTGCAGATAAATCTGAGATCGTCAGTACATAAAAGTTTTTTGACCTACTACTCTTTACAACTGCAATTTTGAAGTGTCTATAAACAGTTATCATTCTCGAAAAAAGTGACAAATCAATTGATTCTGGCGTTTTCCGTAGTAAACTCAAAATTCAAAAAGTTTGTGCTGTTTGGAGGTCTCATAAAGACTTCCAAACAGCACAAACTTTCACAACTAAAAAGCTTAAATTAAAAAACTTATGTACTGATGTTTCAGATTTTTCACAGCGTTTCAGATTTTTGGCCTAAATCAAAAGAATCAAAGGTTATCTAATCGTTTTTTTAATTTTATCTTTGCAATCAGTATGTAGTGGAAGCTTGTAAAATTACAGCGAAGCAATTCCGTTGAGCCGCAAAGTAACGAATTTTCAAAAATGAAATGACAGAAGTTTCTGGACAATCTAAAATTTTTGAAAGCTAAAAAAAAATCAAAATAACTTTGCGTTACTGCTAGTGCTTACAGTACAGCTTTAGCTCTACTTTAGCCAGTTTGTATAGGAATGGGTAATAAAACTGCATGGCAAGCATGGGGACAATTCCTTTGTTCAATTACCAATAAGTTGTTTGATTTGAGCACTTCGAAGCCATTCACGAAGTTACTGATTTTCCTGGCTTGCGAAACAAACCATGCCAAACATATGGGCTGCTTTGCTAATTATTCTCTAATCCCTCCATGTTCTTTCGGCACAGAGGCATTGATCTGAAGTTCTCTGAGAACTGAAGAAGTGTCTACAAGAGCAAGCGCTTCCAAGACGTGGTCGACTTATGGTAGAACTCAGCACTTTGACAGCTACGGATGCTTTGAAATTGTTTATTGTGAAAAAATGCAAGAAAGATATTGTGACTACCGTAACATTACTGCACTCATTATAATTTTTGGTAGCACCCAAATTCGCATAAAAAAATTTCGATCAAATATTATATCTAAATCGACGTTCTTGACAACATTTTGCTCAATCGCACAAAGTAACAAAAAATTTTTACCGACTGCTGGACATTTTCTTCTCATCTACGATGTAAAGACAACTATTCGAAACTTACTTGATGCATACACGCCAAGATCATGGCAAAATATGTTTAAGTCAAATTCGCTTGCCACCAATTGCCATATGAAGATGACCAGTTTTTCCAAATCACATGACTTTTCGAAATCCTGTTTGCGCCTGGTTTATTCGAAAACTACTTCTCCGTTTTACCGAAATCTGCGACCTATAAAAAAGTCTTTGAACAGAAAAGTTTTCTTCAATTGTTTGTGATACATTGCAACTAGTGCTGAAGAGAGAATTATAATAGTAAACCTGAAATAGTAAAAAAAAACTTATTTGTTCGACAAGGGAAGTTACCGTGAATTTTTGAAATGAAGTTTATATAAAATTACTCGTCTTGGAACGCTGATCACAATGCCAACACTTTGAACCAAGATATGGCGATCGCAGATTTCGGTGGTCCTGTAGAGTTCGGTAACTTTTTTTGACGAAGTATGTATGAGCGATATCGGGACTGCAGACTCAAGGGAAACATTTTGAACTTTGTTCAGAGTTTGTCAATGCTTTCAAAGTATATCAAGTTTCGTAAATTTATATTTTGATTAAGATTTTTACGTTTTGAAAAGATCATTGCTGACTGCTAGGTAGAAAGTGATTTCGTCGACGACTAAAAAAGTTTCACCCTTTTGTTGTGACTTATGACTAACTTATCCAGCTAACAGTATAACAAAACTTCATTGGGGCTCAAATTCCGAACTCAATCTGTATTATATTGACTGGATCTTTATCCCCGGTTATTATTCTGCTGAAAAAAGACAGCCAAACCGGATGATATTGAACAATCAACCTACAGATTTTTGGCAACTAAAGTCTTGCGGCAGTTATCCTCGAAGATCTCTTTGAGCGCCGACGACGTCGCGCTCCTTGGACGTTAGCATGTAATCAAACTGCCACATATGCCTATTCTTTTACCTGTTTACGTGTTTACCGACATCACTTACCATTCTAGGACTTTTTTTTACCATTTTTAGTCTCGGAGAGGGGTCGATTCATTTGATAGAGTTGACGGCGCTCGATAAAAATTCGTTGATTTTTGAGTCTCAATTAGAAACATTTGCCTATATGTAGATGCTCAAGTCCTTCGAATTGAAATTTACTGAACCTGAATTTCACTGGATTTCGCTCAACAAAATCATCACGTTTTCGGTACTCAGATCTTGTATTACATACTTCCTTTTTTTCCACCTTCTACACATTGTTCTGCCTAATGCTTTGGAAAAAGATCATAAGATATGCGAAGAATAGGTACGTGTATATGCCTAGCATAGGTGTATGCGTCCTAATGTTCGAATTCAACAGGTTTTGGCAATATGACTGCGTTCCTCAAATTGGCGCGAAAAAAAAAATCCATCGCGTAGAAGAATGATCTTACGCCTCTATGTGTACAACAAGAATTGGAAAAAGAAAAATCAAAGTGTTGGTTTAGAACGATAGGATCACTTCGAACACCCAGACTTGGAGTTCCACATCACCATTCACCAATGGAAGCAGTATTTCCCAGAATTGCTGTGCGTATTTTAAGAGTAAGTGTGTGGTCCTGGGAGGCCTGCGTGAGTGAGCGGAACAAGGATGAGTGGTCCTCTTTACCAGTGGCTAGGTGGTTGCTGGCGAGGAAAGAGCACTTACTGTTTTGGTACGAACGCGACGTCGACACTGCTTAGGCCCGGAACAGTTGAAGCACAGCGCAAACAGTTAAAGCGTTGCTGGAACTGTTTCAAAACTCTTGAATCAGTATGAAGCCAACCTTAAGCTGATTGTCAAGTACATTCGGAAAAGGACTACTATTGTCATTGACTGCTGGCGTGCCTACAATGAGTAGCGTCTTTGCCGTGCAACGCTTTGAATTTCCTCCTACAACATCATCCCTGCTCATAAGCTCACCTCTTTGAAACGCGTGTTTTTTACATATTTTCTCGAAACTTGCCGGAAACTGGTTGTCCCAACAGGGCTAAATTTGAGAGAATCTTTGAAAAAAAATTAAGAGAGCAACTTCACTGCATTTCATTTTTCTCTTCAGAAGTTGAGGGAGAAGCTGAGTGTGAACAATCATGATCAGATAGCAGCATAATGTACAACCTTTTGCAGAGCATGTGCAAAAACGCTTTTCATGAATACGATAAAGAATATCAAGAAAAACTCAAAAAAACTGATTCTAGAGAGTAGCAGCTTTGAAGAAAAACTATTTTCTTTTCAAAAATTGAGCATGTGAGCAAAATGATATTGTAATAGGAACTTTTACAGCGTTGCGCAGAGCAGAACGCAATCTTGGGATCGTATTATTCGTCCGGGACAAAATCATTTTTCTCTGGAAAAAATGAGCAGTGAGCAAGAATGGTTGTGAAAGGGAGATGTACAGTGTTGCGCAGGGCGGAACGAGATCTTGGAAGTGATTCATACGTTTTCCCTGCTATTTTTTTGTTAAGAAAATTTCTCTACTTACCTTGAAGAGCAGTGTCTATGTAAACAAGTCATTTCTTTCTGAAAAAACTAGACGTGAATGAGATTGGTTTCCAAGGAAAATTTACAGCGTTGCGCGGAGTAGAACGCTACATATCCACTGCCCAACAGTACAGGAGAGTATGCCAAATGTTAATTTATATGCGACAAAGTTTGTTCATTTATGACCACACGTTAGCGGCTAAAGCTTCTTCCAATATCTTGCACAAAAAACACTGCTGTTTGCTTGTCATAATCATAATTGACAGAACGCTCCTTTCCCACAGAAAGCAAACGCATGCTTCAGCTTGATTTACCATAGCTATTATAATATATTATAATAATATATAATTATATTATTATAATATATTATAATATTTGCTGATTCAACACTCAAATCTGCATCCCGAAAATCTACAGGATCTTGACAATGTGGGACAAATAATGATAAAATGCAGCTCGTCTTCGAAAGATGTTTGTTACCACCATTTCTCTTGTACACATTTGTATAAATAAATCTGAATGTCTGTTTATATGTGTGTCTGGGTGTCTGTCGTATGCCCCAAGAAGAAATTTTTATTTCTGAAACGATCCGGACCAAACTTGGCACGCATACACCTCGGGGCGGGTGGGTGCCGTAGGTTACTTTTCCTCATCGATCGATATCGATTTTATCAACTTCTTCGTTTTTTTGTAAAGTACGACTTGCAGGGCTGGAAATACGAGTACATTATTAGTTTTTAGAATAACTTGTTTACCAAATTGAATACTCACTGTCCCCTGGAAAGGGAACGTATTCTTTTGATGTACAATAGTCCTTTACATATATCATCTAAATAATTCTAATAATTCAACAAGTCGCGCTAATACCTATCAGCTCAGAGCGCAGCCGACTTGAAGGCAGCTTAGTCGCAGTGTTGCAATCTGACAAACCAGAAAACTGTTCATTCTTTCCGCTCTTTCCTTATTTTTTTCCGGATTGCCGGCTTTCTCTATCGCTTATCCCACTGACCACTAAGGACAAAATTGGTGATTATGGTGATTGTGTTGACCAACATATGTTGGTGACAGTGACGGACCGAGGGGGGGGGGGGAAGCGCCCTCCCTTCCCCACCGAGAACGGGTGCGAAATCCTCAAAACTTATCTACATGGGTTATAAAAATGTACAAATGACTCGTTTATTTTTTTAAATAATCAAAATAAATTTTAACATTTTTTTAAAAATTCAAATTAGCCTTGTAAAAAAAATTTTCGGGGGCGTGGCTGACGCCACGTACCTCCATTTGAAAAAGTTTCCCCCTCCGCGCGGAAGGGACTGCCACTGGTTGGTGATTATGTTAACTAACATAATTTTATTTATTTATTGGTACACTGTTGTGCACAGTGCGCCGATACAAGACACGAATGCAACGACAGACAAAGCAGTAATGAAACAAAATTGTGACATGCTCAACACCCTAGAGAAATTAAGGAGACTAATTCTCTAAACCAGGTGCTCGTCAGTGTTGTCTTCAAAGTCAGTGTCGTGGGGGCTAAACTTGGTATAAGTACAAGTCCAAGTACGATGCGTGACGGTATAGAAATATACGGTCACTTTCGAGCGAAGGAAGAGAGGTGAGCACTTAGGCGAATTAGCGAAATCATGCGTACCCGGCGGGCAGGAAACCTCGTTCGGCTTACCCCAACAACGCTAACATCGGACTTGGATACAAGATGATCAAGGATAAGAGACAAAAATAAAGCTACACGACAAAGACGATGTCAAATTTAGAAGACAAACACTAAACTGCGTATGTAGTAAGAGGGCCTCTGAGGTCAAGAGCATGCCAGCAAAACAGCAATAAAAAAATAACTGATGGAACAAGATGGTAGCAACTAACATAATCGATGACTGCGTTAATTAACATATGTTGAATATTTATATCCTTGTTGCTAAATTTTGTTTTCCGAAAATAAAAGATATTCAGTTGAATCTCATCTGATTAAATAGAGGATGAAAAGCTCATTCAAACTACAAGCAAAAAGTTTGGGTTCATGTGCTAAGAGAAAAACAAGTACCTCTTCATTCTCTTGCTTATGACTTTATCTCTTGACTCATAATCCGGGTACTGTCAAGCTGTTTTCTCTTTGGTAACAGTCCCTTTTCTCAGCGTAGCTGATACTTTGTTCGCACATGTTTTATTGCGAAGATACTGCTCGCAATTCATAAATAACCGGAGTGAGCAGAATCCATCTTCAAGCATTTATAAAAATTGCTACAATTGCGGATGGCATCATCTATATTTTACTTGATCTTGAATGATATGTTCTAACATCACTGAGCGTCTGGTAGTTTTCATTTCCTTGGAAGCTGCAATTAATTCCATGCCCCTTAGCTTTATGATTACCCTAATACTTCACCCTTGTTCGCTAGAGCCAATATACCTGGTTGGTACGAATACCCTGGCATATAACCAAGAATCAAGTTGATCCGAGAGCAATTGCGTGAAAGATTTGTTTTCGCTGGGGAGAGGGAGACACCATTTGTATGAAAAATCCCTTCTCTCCCCTTTCAAAAAGCGCGTATAGAAAAGGCGGAGCTGCGTGGAAATATCATTAAGGATCGCAATATCCCAGCACTTGGAAGCTTTATACTAACGTATGGTCCACACAAACAATGATTTTTTAACAAACAAAGACGCCGCAAAGCTCGAAAAGGACTTTTGCACAAAATACCTTGCTTGCTTCTGTGCCCGAATAGCCGTTTAAAGACAAATTTATGATGAAATTTATTTTATGACACTGAAAAATTTGCATTTGATGTAACGTTCATGTTTACGTTTTACTTCACGCACGGCGCTTTTAAATTATGTTCACAAAATAGATTATCTTTATCGGCACTAAACATTTAACGGCAAAACATAATGTAGCATCAGTACTGCACGATAGACATACTAACAGCAACGATATCCTTTCGTACTGAGAATGATACCGTCTGTAATGGTAACATTGTAACTACCGTTTGTATGCATTATAAAAGCACGGCTCTCAGTTTTATCTAACGATAATGTTCCCTTGCAAATGTCTATAAAAATACATTTAAAAAATTCCAAAACGTAAACTATTTTATGGCAGCTATCTGCATTAACTCTCATAATTAAGCAATGCTCTGATTACTTCAAAATTAAGCGCATATAAGTAGGGCTCTGACAAAGCAAACTCATCACATACACCAAAGCTGTTTCTCAAAGTTGTTGAAATCACTGTCATACTACGTCTCTGCAAGATGTTTTCTACCCTTTTTGTTGCTTTGTGTTCGACGCAGCTGTACCCCAACCTCACATGAAATCGAGCCCATGAAAATGTTAGGGCACAAAAAAGCGTCTTTCCTGCTTTACGTTCACGCTGGGAGCTAGAGATTTTTTACTCTTTTAACGGCTTTCCTTTCAAATTTCACTCATTTCGTTTACATTTTTCTAGTCTACCTCCTCTTTTAAAAAGAACAGCCTCGATTTTGAAGCGGACTTAGAGAACAAGCACCAGCACCTTCCCGGATAAAAAGAAAGCAGTTCTGCTTTCTTTTTATCCGGGAAGCGTGCCTCCATGTCCTCGTTCATTCTCTCTACATTATTTTTGTTCAAACCTACTTTGTGCTCTAGGAAGTCGCTGTGTAATTCAGCATCTGTATTAAAAGTGACATCTATAATACATGAAGTAGGTCTGAATAAAATCAGCGAAGAGAGAATGAAGCGTACGAAGACCATCTTTCGGGATACATGGAGCAAAACAATGCTCTTTCTTTAGCTCCGATTCGCAGCGTTTTTCCTCACGAAAGAAGCGAAAGCGAGGTTGAAGAAAGAACGAATAAAGGTTGAAGTGAAAGAAAAGGGCTGAGAACGCTTAAAAATGGAACTTATGGGAAAATTAGAATATAGCCTCGATTTGCCGAGCTTTGAAAATTGTTGGCGTGCCCTAACTCAAGACAGATGCCTGCGGAAACTACGTAGAGGCTTTCTGGAATACATAAAGTAGGTCTGTTACGCATAGACGCACGTAGACACATCTTCCCTGGTACATGGAAGCAAGACGGCGCTCTCTACCCTAAGTAAATTTTACCCTCAAGGGTAGAATTTGCGCTCGGTTCGTTAATCGATACGGGTTGATTGTGTTTTGTGGTAAACCCTACCCCCCGCTCAAGGGTTCGTTGATGAATACGTGCAATGAACCCTGAGGGTTGAACTTATTCTCCACGGTAAGTTTAGTCCTTAGGGTTCGTTGATAAGTACGCCACAGGAGTTTTGCGATTCGAACAGAAAGATTCGCTGGAAGATGTTCAAGGAACTCAGCCAAAAATTGCTGAACCTCAATTTCAATGAATTCCACTCACGACAAAATCGCTCCGCGGTTGTGAACACGTAATCATCGTTGTCGTAGAGGCACTGTAGAATCGAAATGTTCTTGACTTTGGTGTTATTGCACGAATATGTCCTTCCGACCCCAGAACTAGAGAACAACTAAAAATAACGCAAAAGAGGCGTTTAATTTAATTCAAGTTTGTTAATTACTTATTTACCGTTCTTGGTAATATATTGCAGAATTGAGTTGTGCACTTTTTGATTCTCACTATAAGGCAACTATGCTTGAAGGAAATAATTTATTTTTGGTATAATTCACACCGTTTTATTATTCCTGCAGTTGAGCATCTTTCGCCTAACATCTAGAATGAGACCTCTAATTTTTGTACGAAAGATCGTGAGTGGAATTCATTGAAATTGAGGTTCAGCAATTTTTGGCTGAGTTCCTTGAACATCTTCCAGCGAATCTTTCTGTTCGAATCGCAAAACTCCTGTGGCGTATTTATCAACGAACCCTAAGGACTAAACTTACCGTGGAGAATAAGTTTAACCCTCAGGGTTCATTGCACGTATTCATCAACGAAGCCTTGAGCGGGGGGTAGGGTTTACCACAGAACACAATCATCCCGTATCGATTAACGAACCGAGCGCAAATTCTACCCTTGAGGGTGAAATTTACTTTAGGGTAGAACTTACCCCACGTAACAATCAAGCCAATTCACGAACAATAAAAAGAATTGTGATAAAAAGGGACAAAAACAGAAGTAAATCTTTGAAAATAGTTTTGTGGAGTTTTCATTGAACGGGATTTCGTTTTGAACAAGATGGCGACTCTCTCGGACTTGCTCGAAAAGTCCCATACGGCATCATACCAAAAACGATAAGAGTTGCCACGATATTTGAGAATACAGAAAAGGTGACTCGAATAGATGTGAGACCATTAAAAATACTGCCACAGCACCAAGTTAGCAACCTTGACTTTTGACGCTCTGTCTCTAGACTATCAAAGTAGAATTTTTGTACACTACTTGATTCACAATAATTTGTAAAAAATTTCAAAAAGAATAAAAACTTGACGTTATTAAGCAGAACAGCATAATAGAAAATTATTCAACATTAGTATCTTTGAGAAGAAAAACTTTGTTCGGAAAGAAAATAATTTGAGGTATCGAGAAAAACGAGAAGCAGATACTCAAGTGGTTAGCTCTCTTCGTTGTTGCTGAGCTGAAAATCTGGTTTAATTCCACCCTGCTCTTAATTTCTGCCGCAGAAATTCTGCTCACAATGTTAGCGTCAGGCTATCGATAAAGCTAACAAAATAGCCTTGTTATTCTATAAAACTGAGTGAAACTCAATAATTTTTCAAGTTTTCGATTTAAATCCATAATTTTGTGATTTGGAAAAGTAGAAGAAGGTTTGCGTTCCACAGTATTTTGAACACAGCTTCTTATCTGCTGACCTCGGAGAAATTGGCATTTTAGTATTTGAGTTTACTAGCTAATGGGGTACGATTAAGCTCTAAGAACTTGTAATTTTTTTATATAGCAATAGTCTATAGCGTGGTACGTTTCAATCTCGCAAAAAAAAGTAAAAACAAAAAATTCGCTAAGGACATCAATGTTGTAGAAGTTTTCTTTATCAGCTGATACTTCGCAGAAACACAGCTGGAATCTAATTTTGTTCTGATGCATACCTTGAACACTGTAATAATACTTTTGCGAGTTTTAAAACACGTACTTATAGAAAAAAATGCACCAGTAAAATAAACTTTCCTTAAAGAATCTTTCTTCATAAATTGCTTTTCAGCGAAAGGTTGTGATTGGAACAACATCATAAGAAGTAGTCCTTTTCCTGATCTCCGATTAATGTGTCATAAATTTGCTGACAACTCAAAGTGTTAATGAATTTTAATCGATTCACGCAAGAACCTTTGTGCCAGTCTGGTATTATGTGAATTACATGTACAGTATGGAAAACTACTTCAGGCAAAGTCTTCAATTCCACTTTCATAGGACCCTAACCTTTATCAGCTTGCAAAGTCCTATTTATTGCTCTTCTGCGTGTTTGTCAGGGACTACCTTGGGAAGCGGATGTATTTTCTGTTCAACACGCCCAGATGATTTCGTCTGAGTTTAGAGCAATTTCTGAATCCCGGGCTTCATACAATTGTTTATTCGAAAACGGTTACAGCAAGCAGACATCATTTTCAGCAAAAACATACTCTCTTTCCTTTTAACGATGTCTTGCGAATAATGTAGGTTTGATCCCTTACTGTATTCCCCTAAATCCGAAAAAGCTAGAACGGCACATCCTGTACAACTCATGCAGTCCTTATGTTAGCAATTCTTTCCTCAAGAGGCTTTTATCGTTTTCATTTAACTTATGCCATGTATTCCTTAATCGCCCCCATAAAAAGGCACTATCTTGACCAGCGCATGCAATGGGATGTATGAGATGTGAACAAGCAAATTCGTGCATTTGGCAAGTAGTTATCACTTCCTAAACGAACGGTGACAGATTTCTGTGACTGCTATGCGCATACATGTATAGAGATCATACAACTGATACTTTTATGCAAAAAAATGGATTAATAACATTTTTTTTTGGGTTTCATCCCAGGCAAATTGATTTTAGTCCAAACGCACTTCGTCTTCTTTTTCTTCTTTGCATCAACAGCATCAAAGATAGAGCTTGACTGTAAATCGATGGAATGATAAGGATTTTAGGTCATTAAAACTTACCAGAAACAAGAATATCACAAGTAAATGCACGAATAACATCAAGTTCATACTTGATGTTCAGGACGAAGTGTAGATGCTGAAGTGTCTAAAGTCGCAGAAACATTATGCGTATAAATTAGAATAAAGGTAAGGACGATAGTCTAAATAGATTAGCATAAAGTTGATTGAACAAGCAGACAACACAGCGACTTATTTCTACATGAGTACAAAAACATCATGTGTATTAGAAATAATGAATTGTTAAGAATCTTCTAGCTCGTCGACTACAATAGTGGCGAAATCCTGAAAATGCAGCCTATGTCTACTTAATTCCTATAGAATGGCCTGCTGCATACTATCCAAAATGGAAAAGGGGGAAAATTAAAACGATAAAAGTTTCGCATAAACTTTAGAATTAGCAATTCTTGGGGAGTCTTACTTATATACGGAAAATGTTCTCATTTATAGAACAAAAAATGATGTCGTTTTCACTTTTTAGTGAAAATTCGCTCAACAGCAAAAATCAGAGGCAAAAAACACTTGACCAATACTTCAAAGTACCAATTGAATGACTAATTACTCGCTATAACCTGCAGCTTTTTGTTTATAGAATTATATACACAGCATCGTTCAAAAGATTTGTCGAGTGCGTAACGTGCTGGGGCAAATAGTAGGATGTCTATGGAAACGGTAAGAAAGGCCATCTCCCATGATTTATACTTTTGATAAAAAATAAGTTCAAGCTTGTTTAGGCAATGTTTGCAAGCAGTTAGTGTTTCCTTGTTTCAAAATGATGATAGTAGTTATTGGGAAGTTCGTGCAATTTTTGGACTTATGCATTATTTACATGAGATAAATTTACACTTCAAAACAATATCCGACATAGCTTCTCCCTTCTTTTCAGCAGCATCATATTCTTGGGTTGTAGCCAAAGTTTTGAACATGAAGTTTCTATCTTGTCTAGATTTCCACTAATTGACAACATTTTGATGAAAACAAAGCAAACATTCAGCAAAAAAAACGCCGTCCCTGCACCCTGCATCCCTTCAGTTGACTCTTCATGAATTTTGAAAGTATTCTACTTTTTACATTTAATTTCTTTTGTTCTCGAATATGCGGAGTCCTCTTCTTTTCTAGATATGTCTTGAATAATGCGAAGGGTTCATTGAGGGTTGTCGCATGTCCTTCCTAAAAATATGCTGGAACTGGTAATAAAGGGACGGATGATCTTGAGGAGCTGCACCGTGGTATGCAGCTAATAATGCCATTCCTTCTTCAAAGTATATCTCATCAAAATGACTATTATATTTGACTTCATTTTAAACACATCTGACGGCAACCTTGTATTGTGTAGACGCTCTATTCTCCACTTTTTGATGTTTGAGTTTTCTGCACAAAACTAAAAGAGTTCTGCAGGTATGTAGTTGACCATCATTTTCGCAAGCGCTCATACAGACAAGAATTGAAGGAATCTTTGTAATAATGTCCAATGATTAATGAACTGTAAAACTTGAGGTGTTGCATTTTTCGATGTTGCTTCATATAGGTAATATCAACAAAGAATTTGCTCAAAATGTTTCTTGAAAAATGAACATTGTTTTTGTGAAAAAACAGTGCATGGCAGATTTTTCGCACTCCGTCTATGCTGTTATAGCTCTGTTTTGACTATGATGTCGATTTGTCTAAAAAGTCGCGAGCTTTAGATTCGGACAGTGACCACCGAGACAATTTCTCTCGCTTTTCAAATTTCTTGCGGCATATGCCCCTGAATTTTGATAAGAGAGTGGTGGCAAATTCTCAATTTTTTCCTCAAAACTTCAGCAGTCATTTCAAATCATGAAGAGTAAAAACAGGTCAACTTATGACTTATAAAGGCAATTTTTTTGGAGGAGCAAGGTTTTGCGCACTTCTCACTTTTCCTCCTTTCGCCTCCGATAATTTCTATTGAACATTTGGTATACTATCCGCATAACGGTTCGACCAATGTGGCTCCTTGATTTGCAGAGCTGTCGATATCTTTCTTGCTCATTGAAGCCTGGCACAGCTGAATGAATAGTTTAAGTAAGAAAATTTTCTTTATTAGTTTCTGTCTTTATGATATGCTGGATTGAATAAAGGTTTATGTCTAGCTTCAAATCGAATGACTGCCATCAGCTTGATTAGTTGAAGTCACTAAAGCGCTTACTTCGTTAAGTCAGCAGCTAAACGTTTTCTCTCTTTTGCACTAATCTACTCAAGGTACTTCACGTTCTGTACCTTTTCCAGAACTGGTGGGTCCTTTCTTCTCCATATTTATGCCTCTACCTCTTCAAACTCTTTATCATAATCTAACGCTCAGAGCAGATTCACTCTCGGAAATCCTGTTGCATACATATTTTTGCAGCGTAATTAGTGCAAATGTTCACTTGGCGAACGCTTGCTCAACCGCAAACAAGGCGGAAAACGTTTAACTGCTGACGCTGAGTAATAGCGTATGACTCCACTTCTTTCTCTTAAATGACGCAAAATTCTAGAATTTTACTGGACCGTAAGTCTTTGTTATAATTCTTCTCTAAATCTTTTGGTCTCACTCGCGCTGATGCGTTGATGGTTACTTGAAGCATTTAGGTTGATGATCAGCTATAGTGGGCTATATGAGATGAGTCCTCCTACTTCCAAATCTAAGACAGCTGGTGCAGAGCTCTTGTCTGAAAAAGGTTCCTTCATTCTTTAGAAGAGTTCATTCGGCCTTTGCTCATCTTTTTGCCATAATGCATTCAAATTTCTTTGAAGGTCAGGAGCAGGGTCAAGGAAGGGGTGTGGCACACGATCGCTGGTTACGACCCCCCCCCCCCCTAATTGCTGTCTTAATAAGACCCCCCCCCCCTGGACTATACCCTTAAGATAGCATTACTTGGAGGCCCTGTCAAACATAATGGGCAACATATCCATAATGAGCATGTCAATTAACCTCTGTAGACAAAGTTTGAGCGAATTCTGAAGATTCAAGATACTACGCTACCTAAGTGAAATGGTCAGATTCCAACATGGTTAACTTTGTTTCAAAGGTGAATTAGCTATCCGTTTTCGCACTCAAGACAAAGCACTACTCCTTCTTTGTCCACCTCAGAAATCCCGCTTCAGAAGACCTCCAAACTGTGGAATTAGAAGCCAACCAAAATCTCGTTTTTCCCATTTTTCGCTTTTGATCGCTGTGCTTTCACCAAATATTACTCAGAGCTAAGAAGACGAATCAGGCTCAAATCACTCCTGTGAAAAGTAGGTGATCTAGGCTATCGATCCGTATAAATGTCCGCTAAAAATGTTTTTTTGATATAGTTAATGGCCTGCGGCACCCCCCCCCCCCCCCTTAAAAGCTGCGGCAGCCGCAGGTTTTGTGGGGGGGGGGGGGTGCCGCAGGCCATTAACTATATCAAAAAACATTTTTAGCGGAAAATATTTATATGAATCAATAGCCTAAACCTCGTAGATTCCATAGGGATGTTTTGAGCCTGATTCGTCTTCTTAGCTCTGAGTAATATTTGGTGAAAGCACAGCGATCAAAAGCGAAAAATGGGAAAAACGAGATTTTGGTTGGCTTCTAATTCTACAGTTTGGAGGTCTTCTGAAGCAAGATTCCTGAGGTGGACAAAGAAGGAGTAGTGCTTTGTATTGAGTGCAAGAAGAGGTAGCTTACTCACCGTTAAGATGAAGTTAATCATGTTTTAAATTACTACTTTATACAAGGTTGCTTACTGCTCGGAGACCTCAGAGTTCGCTGAAACTTGGCGCATAGGGGTTATTCGACACGCGGATTACGACAATTATGCTTGATTAAAGGTACGGTAGGTTACGGTAGGCATACGGTATCTGTAAGTTTGTGCCGTTAAACTTGCATTTTGCAGGATTGCAACAGCGCTTTCATCAAGTCAATTTAATAACACAGCTTGTACAAGTGCTTTTGACCTTGGGTCGATACGACCCCCCCCCCCTACCTACCCCCCCCCCCCTAACGACCCCCCCCCCCCCCTGCGGCGTGCCGCACCCCCCGCTTTACCCTGGTCAGGAGTCTGCTTTGAGTGTAACTTTTGGAGATTGAGAGTATCATTGAATGCCTACAAACTGTCGCTCGTAAAGAGATTTTCCGCACGTTCTGTGTATCATAGTCGCCTAACGACTTTGAGAATGACGAATGTGTCAGGTCCCGCATTTTTGCATGTTTTCCACCAGTTACAGAATCAAGGCATCAGAAACCGAAATGTTTGCTGTAAGCATATAGGTTTCCGAAAAAAAACCTGATTATAGTTTGATGCTTAACATCGTAAAGAATGTTCTATTAGTTCGTACTGGAAGTAGTAGTTTTGCCAGCATAATGTATGACGAGCATGATGTGCAGCAGAACAAGGGTCGTGAAGATTAGGTGTACTTGAGTAGCTTGCCATCAATATAAATGGTGTTATCGTCATGCTATTTAACCGACAAGCTCTCAGAAAATTATATAGAAAAAGCACGAACAGTGGTTTTTGCCATGGTCAAGTTTCGTTGGTTCTTGAACTTTTATACCAATCACTCGAGGAAGCCAAGAAGCGGATGAATTGAGCAAATACCCTTAAGACACAAGAACGAAACATTTACCCTGATTCTACCTTCTCAGATAATATTTCTGCTCACAATTCTAGCGTCGGGCTGCCCTTTCAGAGGAGGCATGGGGTGATAGTACTTTACTGCGCCACACATGTAATATCAATAAGTAGCCCTGTTGCTCTATGAATTTGGAAAAGTTGCCAAATTCTCGATCTAAAACCAAGATTTTGTTTATACAGTGCTGGACATAATTATACAGCCACTCTAGAAATCGTCGTAATTTTTGTTCTTGTCAATGAATCTGTCTGAAACTTTGCTGTATTGTGCGCATGTCAACCTACCATAACCCCTCAAAACGGCTTCCAGACTTGTTGAGTTTGAACGGAGAAAAACGAAAAAAATCGAAAAAGCCCTCTTTGAAAGCTGGACAAAATTATACAGCCACCTGGTTTTTCTAATCACTATCGCATTCGTTGACTCTCAAATTTTTTTGTAGAATTACATCCCAAAATATGAAACATTTGCGACACTTACGGCCTGTCAACTCAAATAGAAGCAATCGCTGCATTTCTTGCTTTTAAAAGCATTAAAAGTCAATCTCCTTCAACAAACAACTGCTTTAAAGAGTTTTCAAGCTCTTGTTCATTCCAAATGATAATCATGGAATCTACTGACCCTTCTGGATAGATGAGGTGAAGAGCGCTTTCGTAAACTCTGCGTAATCGCTGATTTTGACGGACAGACTCCAACCTCACCATAGGGTTGACGCACTTTTGCACCACGAAACTCAGTTTGCAACGTCCACAAAGTGCTAAACTTGATTTATTACATTGCTACATAAGAATGCAGCTTTTGCAACAGCTTTCACTTTTTCCCTAATGATGCGGTAGCGATTTAGACCTGAAATACTTTTCACGAAAATTCCCTGCGAGCAGAAAATTCGATATAACCCTAGATCTCCTTATTTCCCTCTGTGTTTCATGTCATGTTTCACTCGATCAATGAGATTAGGTAAGATTTTGAAGTTTTAAGCGTCTCCCGTTTTCTCGTGAGCTGAGTTGGCTTTGATTGTTCAGGGTGCTCCACTCAACATTTATTAGATGTCACCTGCGGCTGAACCAGAGTGCTCAATCCCGAAATTTTTTCCTAGCTGCGCACAAGTTACCTGTTGTATGGCTGTCGTAATTGCTACATTACAGTATTTTCTGTAAAATCTTGAAAATCGAGTATTGTGGTGCAAAAGTGCTTCAACCCTATGGTGAGGTTGGAGTCTGTCCGTCATAATCAGCGATTACGCAGAATTTATGAAAGCGCTCTTCACCTCATCTATCCAAAAGGGTCAGCAGATTCCATGGTTATCATTTGAAATGAACAAGAGCTTGAAAACTCTTCAAACCAGTTGTCTGTTAGAGCAGATTGACTTTTGGTGCTTTTGAAAGCAAAAAATGCAGTGATCGCTTCTATTTGAGTAGGACGACATTGCGTAGGTGTTGCAAATGTTTCATATTTTGGGATGTATTTGCACAAAAAAATTTGAGAGTCAACGAATGCGAAAGTGGTTAAAAAAACCAGGTGGCTTATAATTTTGTCCAGCTTTCAAAGAGGGCTTTTTCGAATTTTTACGTTTTTCTCCGTTCAAACTCAACAAGACTGGAAGCCGTTTTGAGGAGTCATGGTAGGTTGACATGCGCACAATAAAGCAAAGTTTCAGACAGATTCATTGACAAGAACGAAAACTACGACGATTTCTAGAGTGGCTTTATAATTATGTCCAGCACTGTACAGCATTTTTTTTTATTATAGATTCGCTCAACAGTCCAGGGCACAAAAGCATTTGATCAGTACTTCAAAGTACCAGTCAGATGACTGATTACTCGCCAAAACCTGCTGCCTTATTTTCTTTACAATTACACATAAAATACAATCAATTAACTTTTGCCGCGTGCGTGACGTGTTCAGACAAAAAATAGGGCGGTTATTGAGACGGTAGGAAAGGCCACCTCCCAATATTTGCTAGTCAAATGACAAACAAGTTCAAGCTTGTTTAGACAATGTTTGCAAAGGGTTCCCGATCTTCTTGTCTCAAAATGATGGTACTAGTCTTTATCATTAGGGAGTTCATACCATTTTTGGACCTATGCTTGGTTTACTATTTTGAACCTATGCATGATTTACTTTAGTTCAAAGGACAAAAACACGAAAAATATCGACAAAGCTTTTTCCCTCCCTTGCAGCATTGCATCAAAGATTATTGCCAAAAATTCAAATTAGAGTTTTTATCAGTCGAATTTGCACGTGTTTGATATGGGGATAAGGCAAACATCCAGAAATAAATGCTTCCTGTATCCATTCATTTTTATGAAATCTAAGGCCCACATGCATGTACATCACCGTGAAGGAGAAGAGGAATAAGAGGAGACTCGCTACTTCACGTTTGTAGTGTTCTTTTTCAATCTATCTTATAAAGGCTCACACACAATAACATTTGAGTGTATTGGATGGATGCAGAACTCTGCCATACAAACTGAATCGGAAATGGTCAGAACTCAAGCAAGCATTCGAAACAAGCAGTATATCATCGGACTCGCTTTGAAACGTTGATCTCAAATATATGCTTCGATTCAACTGGCTTGGCTTCGGGAAGGCGGGGCTTTGCGACCTAATTAAGGCTTCCCGCGCCCGCGACGCACCTGCGTCTCTCTCACGCGAATGCTCTCTGATCAATAGATAGCTTCAATTAGGTCACGAAGCCTCGCCTTCCCGAAGCCAAGCCAGTTGAATCAAATGGTATATTATCTGCCAATTGACCATTCAGATAAAGATATGAGCGTTCAAACATGAGTATTCGAGTTCCACGATAGTTCGTTGAAAGACAGTCTGCAGTCAGTAGCTAAGGATATTTATTTTATTTTATAACTAACTCAAGTTGCATCAAAAGGAAAAAGATCAAACAGAAAGCTCAAACAAAAACACAACACATGAACTAGCCTCCCAGTCACAGGGAATAGAAAATAAAGGATGGATAACAAAACACGAAGCTCTAGACCCATCTGGCGAAGTAAAAAGCACTTTGCACAAAAAAATCTAAAAACTTCTTGCATCCTTAAAACTCATGATGACCCCCTATTTGGGTGTCAGCGAGCCTCCCCGGTAAAAGCTAGCTGACTAGGCCCCGATAGGACTTTGTTTTGAAGGAAGCAAGAATCCAAATCGGAGTGGTAGGGATAAGTACCTACCGACTACGTTAGAACGAGTCAAACCAACAATCAAGCAGACTATAGATGGGGCCAGGCTACAATGAGGTAATTGAATGATACTAACGTAACCCTGATGAAGAGACTCGCTGAAGTAACGTTAGTAAGGTATGATCATGGCTAGTAATAACAAAACAAAAATTTAAAACTGACGAAACGGCCTCTCTCTAATTCGATGTAGCCGACTATCAAGGCATGAGCAAAAAGATGTCAAATAACATCAGCGACGACTATGTAAGCAGCACGCAGTAGCCGCGACACAATGCAACACCACCAGTAGTAGAAACACATGCATCGTAGTTACCAGATATGAACTGAAAAAGACTAACGACAGAAAACACTATCGAGAAAAAAGTAAGCTTAACCCGTTTACTTAGCACTAAAGCATCGCGCCTCCTTTGATGAAATAATATCTCTGGGCAACAGCTGAAACCATCGAGCGCATCTACAGAAGATATTATTGTACATTCCTAGATGAATTGCAATTAATGGCTATATAATGCAAATTGAAACCTCCTAATCTCTCACTAGTTGGTACGAATATCCAGTACTTGCTTGCCATCAATCTGTTTTCTTTCTTAAGCACTCAAAAGCAAAAAACTAGATCAGCAATATTACGACGACAAATAAGGCTTTGTAAATCAAACTTTTTCAATCGAGCTTCATAATTCGGAGGTCTGTTATTAGGAGAGAGGCGAATACACAAGAGACGAATAAAAGCTTTTGCACCTGTTCATGCTTTGCAATTATTTTTACGTGTAGGATTCCACACCTGGGAACAATATTCAAGATGAGGTCGAACAAGTGCTTTGTACAAACGCGTCAAAATAACGGGTGATTTGCTTTTGACAGTACGGAGCAGTACAAACAACGACAAATAAGTTCTCCTAACAGCAGCATCAACATGTTCCGAAAACCTCAGCTTTGAATCAAAAATAACCCCTAAATCCCTAGCAGAGTAACAGGACCTCAAACCCCATTCACTAAGTAGGTTCCGGCTATGCAGTCACCCATATGCAGTACACAACTCTTGCTCAGATTCAAATTCAAGCTCCATTGCGAAGCCCATTCAATTAAGGTCTCTAATGACCGCTGTAAGGCAGATTGCACTTCAAAACAATTAGTAGCAGTATAGACTCCATAAATTTTTATGTCGTCAGCATACATCCGTATCTCTATATCCTGAGTGGTTTTGAGTAACGATGGAAGATCTAATGTGTGTATGAGAAACAATGTGGGTGATAACACTCCTCGCTGAGGCACTCCGCTGGCACATCGGTATGCATCCGAAAACTTGTAATGAACCTTGACTTTCATATAACGGTCTTGCAAGTAGGAACAAAACCATGAAAGAAGTGATCCACCCACTCGAATAGCTTCTAGTTTACTAATCAGTTTCGCATGGGAGACTTTATCGAATGCTTTTGTAAGATCAATATAAAGCACATCCAAAGACTTCTTTCGACTAAGAGCCAGATTCCAGTCAAAGATGCAATTAACTAGATTGGTTGTTGTAGAGGCTCCACCGACACAAAACCATGCTGCTCCGCAGGGATTAGGTTAGACTTGCTGACTTATGTTAAAAGTTTATCTCTAATTTCTCTCCATATTTTGATTGAAAGGAAGAATCACATTTATCGCAAAGCTGAACAAATGTTTTTGAAACCTAATTCGTGGAATATGTATAACTCTTGAGAAATCGCGCACTCAAACAATAACTTCGTCCAGATATTCTTTGGCAGATGGTTAGCATACATTTAAAGTCAGCCTCTCTAGGCGAGTCCGATGGTTTATAGCTTGTTCGGTATGGTTGGGTAAATTCCTAGCCATTTCCTTATGAGGTCTTCACTGTTTCGTGTAATCCCCTGGAAAATCCTCAGGAGACCACCTCAGATTGCAAATTTCTTTATCTTCCTTCAAACTCGATGAAAATGCTGTAAAATTATGCCGAGGATATACTATGGCAGTGCTAAACGTGTTTATGGTGGCAATGAGAGCATCCCTGACAAGTTCTGGTATCGTCGTCTCCCCGGTGTACGTTGGGCGGAGCTTTTGCGGACATTTTAACACGTTGGTGAACTTGTCAACCCTCTACTACGAGGCATTGTTTTTTGTGATCTCTCGCTTCCATCCCTGCCACGTGTGACAACAGCATATAAACGTGGCAGGTTAGAGAGTACAAAGAACCATGCTTTGAAGTAAAGGCTTGACAAGTTTATCAACGTGTTGGAATGTCCGCAAAAGCTCCGCCCAACGTACGCCGGGGAAACGACGATAGATCCTCAGCACAACTTTGCGACTAATCAAACGAAACTGTGAAAAACTCAGTTTGTTATGACAGTGCTCTGCCACTTCTCCACTATACTTGAGTATCAGGGTATAAGAGTCTTTATAAAATAGATAGAAAAAGAAGAGTGTAGGTATTTAGAGTAGCAAAATATGACGCGTGTCCTCTTAGATGTGGAAATGTGCGTGCATATGGTCCTAAAAGCATCTCAAATTTTAACTTCTGAACTTTTGGCTCTCTTCAGTTCTGCAGAATCTTCCTTTTTTTAGAGCTTGCATTACCTGGATAATGCGTAAGTGTTCATTGACAAATTATCGCACGCCCTTCCGGAAAAAAGCTGCCTGGCAGTGGTACTGAAGGAAGGGAGATTTTGCGGCGCCGGACTAATATTTGATACCATCTCTAATCTCAGCTTTGATGTAAATGTAGAAAAATCCCAGTACTATTTCTTCTAACCGACTGTTGATTTTCAGTTTCCTACAAGCGCTAGTTTTTCAGAAAAATCAAATTCATCGCAAGAAAAAACAAAAATCGCGACAAATTCGTGTTTTTGACCTACTTTTGTTTTTGACATTCTGGTCGTAAAGTCCACGATGTTTACACGTAAATGTTTAGTATGGAGACTACATGCCTGCGCAATTTGGAAATTTCCAAAAAGTCATGGACGAGGATATCATTTTTGTATACGATTTCATGGCTTCAAACAACAGATCGAATAGAATTTTCGCGGATTTTATAGAACTTGTTCGCTCCATCCTGTTGTGGTAACAGTGGCGGTCGCGGGATTGCCGTCCGTAGGGAAAAAACGGCAAAAAATGACAAAAAATTTTCCAAATGAAGGTGCGTGACGTAAGCCACGCACTCCGAAAAATTTTTCGATGTGCATCTCAGAATTTCTGCGGGTCCGTGATTCTAAAAAAAATTTTTCTTTTGAGGCTAATTTGGATTTTGAAAAATTTAAAAAATTATTTTAGTTAATTACAAGAGTGAACAAGTCACCTGCACATTTTTGCATAACCCTGTAAGTAAATTTCAAAATTTTCGCGACCCATTTCCAAGGGGGCCGCCCTCGGTACGCCACTGCCTGGTGACCTACTCACTTTTTTCGTATCTACTGTCGTACAAGTGAATGTAAATCGACAATTTTTTGAACAGTTTGATAATACCAAATTTTACAAAAAGTCGTCCAAGATTCTTCCAAGAATTAGCGAAAATATCTATAAGTGCGAACACCTTGCACTGCAAAAGTTTCGCTCTCTTTTTATGTTGTCGTACTCTGCGTTTGAACCGTGCAAACAACTCTTTCAACATGTCGCCAATGCGCTCAAACGTCTCCAGCTTGAAAATTGATGAATGAGCACTCGCGACAATCTCCCTCACTTTCCAAACTTCTTGAGTGCTCATGCCTTGAAATTTGAGAAGGAGATTGTCGGCAGATCCTCAGTTCTTTGTTGTGAAACCAATTGAAATTTTCCGAACCTTAGAAATTTTTCAACTATGTACGAGTAAAAATAGGTCATATTTACGACTCAAGTAAACCTTTGACCATGCCTCGCGCAAGTTCAGTTAAATTTAGTTTTTTCGCGGTTTTTTTCACGAGTTTACCTCACGCAATCTGCAGTTGCCAGATATGTTCAAGTCCAGCATGGCAGACCGGAAATGCATAGTCTGTACAACTTTCGTAAATTGATAAAATGTCTTATCCTCTGCACATTTAGAACGAGGGCAGGTTGTGTTATGGACAGTCGGTGTACCGACAAATCGCCTCGCGACTAAAATCTGGCCAAGGATCAAGCTAGTTCGAAATTCTTGCGTTCTTTTCTGACGGCGAGCGAAGCTCCTGACATCTCTCACCCTTCCCTTGATCCGCTCTCCGAAGTCTCTATGGCTAGCATTTGTTACAGCATCCGATGAGGATACGACTTACCTACAGTACCGCTCACAGAATGCGCAGAATTTCCATGAATATCGCAGAATTCCGCGGAATTTCCGGAATTCCGCGATATTCACGGAGTTCTTGCACAATTTGTCAGCGGTATTGTATGTGACTTGATGATTTGCAGAGCTGCGTAAAGATAGTGAGATAGGTTATACAACATGTTATGATGTGGATACGGTATGTTGTGCACTGGAACACTGGACAGATAGTTCAGAAAAATTTTCCTTCAATCCTTGTCCGTTACGATTTGCTGGGTAATAAATATGTAAATTATTACTGCCATTGATTTTATTCGTTTGGACATGAAAATGCTTACTTCCAAAAAAATCAACACGAAGTGGTTGACACTCTAAGTCCTGTATCCTCTCCGGTGTTTGATCTTTACTTCTCCCTATACAGACATTATCCTTCTAGACTTTTTGTTCTAATTTTGTTTGGAACGCATATTTTTGCGCGTCATCAGTGCAAATGTACATTGAACAAATGTATGCTTAACGAATACAAGGAAGAAAAACGGTTTATTGACTGTTGATAATCATGACTTATAATAAAGCGTTTAACGTCTGTCTTTTTGTCCGTGTGTGTGTGTATGTCTGTCTGTCACAAAATTCACAGAGGGAGCTGCAGCCAAGCTTTCGAGCTACAATTTTGCATAACGTACCGTACCAGCATGTAGGTTCACTAGGCGCAGGATGAGCCGGTTCGATAAGCGGGTCCTTCAAATTTTTCGCGAACATGAACTTTGAACATGTGAACATGCCTTAGGCGCTTTACTTCTATTGGTATCAAGAAATCTCCAAAAAAATGTTCTCCGAGAAACGGGTCCACGCTGCTTTTGACTCGCGTAACTAGGTCGCTAATGCGACTTTTTGCAAAGTTATGATTTGCCTGACAAGTATATTTGCGCCCCATGAATTCAAGCCCAAAAAATGCATTAAAAGTTCGCTTTTTTGCGAAAACAGCGCCAAAAAGTGGTGATCACGTAGATAGTTGGTTTGGCAAGGTTTAACTGATAAACTGAGAAGATTTTTGCATGCAAATGTAGCCCAAGGTAACTATTATCCTTATGACGATTATCAAACTAGAATAATTTCGTAAACCCTTCAAATTCACATTTGTTCCTTTGTAAAAAAGTTCTTTTTCAAAATTACCGATTTTACATGGAGATGCTTCAAAAATGAATAGCTGTTTACGATTCATTTGTGATGTTCAGCATCGCACGGTGAGTTTACGCCCATCACCATGCGAGCACGAGAAAGGCATACGGATAGCAGAGCCAATGCAAACCTCCGCGAAGACGAGGTGACGCACCGGTATATGATAACACAGACCCCACTTCTTTTTTTTGTGAAATAAAGCAAGAATCTGATGTTTTACTGGACCGTAAACTTTTCTCGCTATCCTGCTTTAAAATTCTTCAAATTGGTCTCACAAGGCCTTTGATGGTTACTCGATGCATTTATGTTGATGAAAGTGTGGTAGACTATTGAGATGGGTCCTTCTTCTAACAATAAGTTCACGCCAGCAAGCTGTCAAGCTCTTGTTTAAAAAACGATTATTTGTATCTCAAAAGGTTCGTTCAGCCTTTACTCACTTTTTTGCTATACAAGATGCCTTCAAATTCCAAAGGCCTAAAGGCTAAAAGGGGCATTTGACTCGAAGTAGACTTTATCAATAAGATGTATACCAATCGAATGCTCTTTAAGTGCTGATCTCAAGATTATCTTCCATCTGCTCAACAGTACACCAGGGACTTCTATGTGACCTAAATTCGTGATACATGCTATTTGTTTCAGAGTTACATGCACAAATGTCTGAGACATATTTATTGTACAAGAACAAATCAATGGTAATGATTTTGAAGTTGCTCTGCTTTCTTAGTTCTGCAGCAACCGATTTTGGCTTCATTTGATCCCCCAGCAAATGCCTGTAACTTTGTTCAGTGAATAGTTATGCAAATAAGAAAAACATATTCCTAATCAGCATTTTAAAGCGGTCATTATGGTATGCACCTTGCTGGGATTAGGCCACCTCGAGTTACATACCTTTCATGTTTAGGTGCCTGCTTTTGAAGCCATAACTTTCATAAGCATTAAGGGTGATTCGAAATACTTCTTCAAGTGGTGTGTTGTAGGAGCGGCGACGATCAAAGCTGAAAATTTCGACGTTTTGAGCAAGATAGAGCTCCAAAGAAGATGATTGAACAAATCTCACTGCAAAAAGTTACTTTTGAAGTAGGAAAATTTTCCTAGGAAAATTTTAAAGGTGAATTTGGCAGCAACAAATTAACCTAGCAACTTGAATGGGTTGAGTGTGCTGATTCTGCAGTTGCTTGTCTTATTTTGTCTCATGTTTTTGTGAAAGTTCAGTCAGTCATTCAGGGTGCTGAGTGATTGAGTAAACTTTATAAAAACATGAGACAAAATAAGACGAGCAGTTCTGGTTCGTGCTGCGATCCCTTCTCGGCGGGGATGTTAATTCGTGCGGCACTTAAAGGGTATTAATGCTCAGACATCGCTTCAACATATATTAAGCTGTTAACGATTTATTTGTTTTTCTTCCACGAATAAAAAACCCTGCATGATAGTGGCGTAAAAGCATCTGAAAACGCGTTCGAGGCACTATTCTCTTATGTTAGCTATCAAACCAAGTGCTTTCGAACACTTCCCGATATACAAAAACTTTTCGTCCGTCATATCTATTCCTCTTTTTAAAATTTCATTCTAGGACTGGGAAAACATCGCTAACAGACGAATGAACGAAACTCGAATTGTTTCATCCGTCATATCAACTTCTCTTTTGAAAATCTTATTTTAGGACTCTGAAAAGATTGCTAACAGACATGAGCAGAATCCGAACTGTGTGAAAATGCTTCAATTTCTGTGATGCTTTTCAAGAGTTCACAATAAAATTTATTGCACAACAAGGCTCTTTTAATCCATGTTGTGTTGTTGTTTTGATCCAACACAATAACAGCGGCAAAAAAACGCAAAAGGTCCCAAAGTTTTTGCGATTGAAGCCGATTATTGTTACCATTCATGTGCAGGATGCTTTTAGAAATTCTGGTAGCTTTTGAGCTATATTTAAAGAGCTTTCGTAAATTGTAACCATTATAAATTTTGAGAATTTGCAAGTAGGTATAGAGTAACTAAAAGTATGTAGCTAAAAGCTTGATCTACATAAATTATAAGCCCTTTATGAAATGTTAAGGAAACTATTTCAGAATTAGGGGAACTCTAGGGTTATTGTGAGAATATGAAAAACTATGACTATAACATCGCAAAGGCTACAAGTACTAGAGAGGAAAGGCAGCTCTCAGAGAGAGAGTGTAGAATCGGATAATATCTTAGTCGCTCGTCGGTCAAGGCTCTGTAAACTCCATTGAACCCTCTCATAGCTTTCAAG
This sequence comes from Cylicocyclus nassatus, assembly GCA_958299035.1. Classification (NCBI taxonomy): domain Eukaryota; kingdom Metazoa; phylum Nematoda; class Chromadorea; order Rhabditida; family Strongylidae; genus Cylicocyclus; species Cylicocyclus nassatus. Next base: position 59,349,843 of record CATQJL010000112.1, on the reverse strand, counting down.
ACCGAATATTCTATGTTGAACCAAAATTCTATCGCATCACATTCTACGACTTTTGCAGAAAGTTCGACTTCGACTCCCTCAGAGTTTGATGCCAAAATCTATAGCTAACCATTGCCAAAAAATCGTAACTTTTCTTCAAGAAACCTACGAAGCTCCAACTTGGTCAAGCATATAGCTAAAAAGCACTGGTCTAGAGTTTTCCTTACAGCTTAAGGTTCAACAACAAAAATAGGCAAAAAATGCGATTTTTTCAAATCCCACTGATATTTTGCGCAAAATTTGCTGTTTCTTGGAAACCATAATGAGAGCTTGCTGAGGACTGAGAATTTATGATTAAAATTTCAATGTACTATTAGGTCGTTTCAGAAGTAATTTCGCTTTTTTTCAAACGGGTGCCACATTTAGTGGAACAAAGGTTCCAAGAGATCTTAAAAGCATTCGATGCAGCATTTTATCCTCTTTCTAACGGTTATGAAACGGTTGTAAAACTTCATTGAGATTTTAGAAAATAACCAAAACCTGCGACCCATGCTTTTTGAAATGGTCAAGTTTCACGATTTTTTGAAATTTTCATAACAATCCTCAGAAGGAGAAGTAACAATTCGATAGATTAAACCTTATAGAACACAATACTATTTTTTTCATTGATATGAAAGTTTCAAAAAATTGTGAAAATTGACCACCTCAAAAAGCATGGGTCGCTGTTTGGTTATTTTCTGTAAGCTCATTGATTGTTTTGCAACAATTTCATAACCATTGGAAAGAGAATGAAATTCTGCATCGAATGCTTGTTCCAAACCCTTGTTCCATCAAATGTAGCGCCCGCTTGTAAAAAGCGAAATTACTTTAAAAACGACCTAATATATCGAAATGTATGCCTTTAAAGTTCTTCCATTGTTATCGTACACATCATATCTTTCCTTCCTTTGTTCTTACTATATAATTAGAGCGTCTGTTCAATTTCAAGAGCAGAGTAAAGCATAAACCTTCCAAATGTAAATAATTCTCACAACGAAGAAAGAAGAAGATTACACACGAGCGGATTTGATTGGTTTGACAACAACTATCGAGTTACTGGAACTTCCATAATCACAGTGTTATAATTAGGAACAATTTTCTTAAATAGGGAGAGGTGCCGCAAATTTTGGTCAAAACATGATTGCTGCAGAAATGAGGCTCTTCTGTCCTTAAAAGAGTGACAATCGCTAAGACTTGTACTTTTGGATCTCTTTTCATTGTCTAATCGTAGTTATAAGATGCATTGAGAGAAACAAGTAGCGGATACTTCCGACTACTTGCACACCGTCGCTTGCACGTGAACGAGTCATCAAACTTTTTTTCGTCTAGGTGCTTTTCTAATTTATAAAAAAATCAAATCGAATCAAAGAAAATGCAAATCAAAGATTTCCTATCCCCTATACTCGACCAAGTTCAACTTGATCACTTGAATTGACATACTTTCAATGCTTGACTAATGTATCATGTGACAGATAGATGAGTACCGTCAACAATTTTAGAGAGAAGATTGATGAAGTTTGTACTCACCTTGATCGTGTTACTTTGCGTGGTGGTTGCCAGTGAGGCTCTTTCATGCCAACTTAGAGGCAATCTTCTGTGCTCAAGATCTTGTTTTCTCCAGGTATTTCTCATCTAGGACCTAAACACCTAGAGCTGTTTATTCAAAAGAAAATGTATTTGGAAGCAGTAACGACAGTACGTTATGTTTAACTTAGAGCGAATGGCCTATAAAGTATATCCGTCGACGACGCCTCGTTCCGTGCATTTATATCACTGCGGGCGTGCCTTATTGGAGCCTTCTTAGCTTTACAGTCCCTGCTGCACGCGGGGATTTTGCAACTCGCACCATCCGTGTCCTTTAACCTCTTTTATTGATTAAGCATTTTTTATCGTTTTTTTCTTCCTAATCTTCATTTCAGGCAGTTACTCTTTCTCTTCCTCTTCGAAGTTCTCCTGATGATCGAATGTCTTACAAGTTCTGCTTCATTGGATACTGAACGACCAGCAAAAAAGCTTTGGCGCATTTATCGGTTTTATCTCCTTTTTACCTACGAGACAATATTTTTAGAGTCGTAGAATATTGTCTTGGGCCTAGTTAGGGGAAGGAATAAGCTTTTTCCACAAGCAGTCATAGTTATCATGCCTTTTCCTTGAGAAAGCTTGATCAATAAAAGAGATTTAAGGATAGGGATGCTGTGAGATGCGAATTTCCCGCCCGCTGCAATGTGCTGTAAAGCTGGAGAAGCTGTAAAAAGGCACGCCCGCGGCCGTATTAATGCACGAAACGGGGCGGTCGTCGACGGATATACTTTACTTTCGGCGTTGTGATAAGTATGAGCATGTTACGCATGTTACTTGTAATTATTTGTAGGCAAACAACTAGGATGTTCTGGAAGCTATATTGTGATGTTGAGCGAGCGCGTGGTGAAAATATATTCTTGCTATATATGGATCCATGTCGTTAAAATATTGAATATACTTTCTAAGCTCACACTCCAGCTCAAAGCGCGCAAGAATGTGGCGTTCTGGCCCTTTCTGGCGCTTTTACGCTTTCCTGCCCTTTCTGATGCTTGTGCACGAACGTCAGTTAGCCACTCAAAATTTGGGCTGAGAAGCTATGCAGAAGCTCGCTGGCAAAAAAAACCATTAAGCAAACAGGTAAAAAACTTATGTAAGCTATACCTATCGTATATCCTGGTATACCACTATTTTGCACATGTTTTGTTTTGTTTCGCATTGTGCAATTGCGATATTGAAGCCTGTCGATATTACTGTGTGAACTACTGTGTTATGTACGAAATTTTTTACAGATGTTTTATTGGCCAGATAGTTGCACTCTAGCAATACTTGAGACACAATGAAAAGCAAGAAATTTGCAGTTTTAGTTTTACTCTAGAGCTAGACAATGGAAAGTTGGCTGCGGATTACACTAATGCAACCCTTTTTTTATACGCAAAACATAAAATTAGTTTTATAATTCAAAAGATAACGAGCTTTTGCTGGAATTGCGCAAGAGTTTCGTGGTAACCTAATGGCAAATAAATAGCAAATATGGTTCAAAGCTGCACAGTTCAAAGCAAGAATAACTGAACTTAGTAGTACGTCTAGAAGTAACGGATGGAAATTTAACATTTTCTTAAATAGACTTTATCACATATTCCTCGATAGATCATTCATAATGCATAAACACGGATTTTTGCTACTTACTACTTCTTTATTTCTCTTTTCTAAATGAAATGCGCGATACATGGAAGGCGGCTAATGCGCTCTAAGGTCATGGCGGGAGAACACTCATTTGAATGTGAGGTTGCAATCAATTCCTCGTCACTCGTCTTACGTTTCGAATATTACATCTATTTTTGTCAAAATTGCCTTTATTTTTCCTTGTCTTTCCCGCGTCTTTTGTGTTTGAGAATTCGACTTTGGATTCCTATTTTTGCTGAAATCTCTTACTATAATTTTGAGGCTTCATTGGGGACTACTGGCGACACCAGGGAAGCTGCACTACCGGTATAGTTCTTGACCCGTAACCGGATAGTGTGAAACGCAGAAAAAAATTCTAAGATTCTTTTTATGAGTCTAGCATTTTATCTGTCAAATGCATAAAACATTCTTGTTATAAATAAGCAGCATAATTAACAGATGGATTCAGAGAAGCTCATATGTAGATTATTTCACTACTGATTAAACTCCGAATTCGAGGTAAATTTATATTCGAAAAAGTAAACTGCTGACAGCTTCTTTGTTTAGACATATAATGACGAACTGCAATCAGTAAACCAGCCATTTTCTAAGGGTGAAACTACAACAGCTTTATGGCATAAAATAGAAGTGGAGAACAAACATTTATAAATGCTACTGTGGTAATAAAGTAATTACCGGTACCGCTAAACTTTCTTCAACGCCTTTTAAGCCCTGACTACACTTTGCGCATGCCAAATAATTCAAGCTACTCGGTTTGGCAATCTGCCTAGTACGCAGCTCTGCATCGGACATTATGGCATGACGGCATGGCCTGAGCTCAAGAGACGTTTGAGGAAAATAATAACGATTAACGAGTGATTATATTTTTGAGACACGTATTTCGAAAACACTTAGGGCCGCATGCACCAACATCCCCGCGGGGAGGGGATCGCAGCTTAAAAGAAAGCTTCATATTTCGAAACTCCAGATGCCTGGATTTCACGTTGTGTACCTATCCGTAAGTATTCCTACTATCCTTCACTATGAACATGTTGAACAGGAGCGAGAAGCTGTACGAACCACATTTTCCAGCTTTTGTATGATCCCTGATGATCCCCGGCGTTTTATTTGAAGTCATTTTTCTTTCTCCGAAGTTAACGAAGACCTTCCAAAGTTGTACTGAACATCTGATACAACAGTGCTAAGCATGTTGCTGATAAGAACAAATGATGTTTTGAAGTCATGAAATGTTCGATAATCCACAGGTCGAAATTTGAGGTTTACCGAAAAATTCGACTTTTCAAAAACTCATTTGTTCTCATCAGCAACATGCTTAGCACTGTTGTGTTAGATGTTCAGTACAACTTTAGAAGGTTTTCGTTTATTTCCGAGAAAGAAAAATGACTTCAAAGAAAAGCGCTAGGGATCATCAGGGATCATACAAAAGCTGGAAAATGCAGTTCGTACAGCTTCTCGCTCCTGTTCAACATGTTCATAGTGAAGGGTAGTAGGAATACTTACGGATAGGTACTCAACGTGAAATCCAGGTATCTGGAGTTTCGAAATATAAAGCTTTCTTTTAAGCTGCGATCCCCTCCCCAGCGGGGAAGTTAGTGCATGCGGCCCTTAGTTCCATATGCAGTACATCCCCGCTGGGGAGGGGAGGGAATTTGAGAAAAGATGCATTATATCTCGCTACTCTACGTACCTTCCTTCTTTTTCTATCTTGCTTATGAAGGTTCTCAAACCCTTATACCTGTGCATAATGAATGCCAGGTTACTGACGTGATCGATTGGATTTTCAGTATTGTGTGATCTACTACTGCTGCTAAAGATGATTATAGTAGAAATAAGGGAAATCCCAAGATATCGAAATCTTCGGTAATCCTTAACTCGCGAGCCAGGGATCATCAAAAAATCTTCAGATTCCATTTCTTCTATCGAAAATATGCTTAGCAGTGCCGTAGTATATCCTCATTACAATTTTACACTTTTTAATTGATTTATCAAAAATATAAATTACTTTGAACATAAAAGGTGATTACCGGGGGATTTCTAGGGATTACAAAAAATGGCAAAAAATCGATCTTGTATGGAAGTAACCTGACATCCATTATGCGTAGGTATAAGGTCCATACGGAGCCTTAGTTTGTTCTCCCTCTCCAATGTAACTGAAACCGTTACGAGCCCGCTTTTCGAGACTTCTTAGATGAAGGAGCCTTCCCTTCAAAGGAACAATTACTTAAGAATGTTTGCATTCGCTCGTGCAACTTATAGAAGGGCACTGTTTTTTTCCATTGCAGGGAAAGGATCGCGGGTTTGGTATGTAAGTTGTGTCAAAAGTTACTTTCCAACACCAATTTCAGACCTGTGTTCGTTGTCTGCAGAAACATTCTCTGAATGTAATTATGAGAGGCGTTCTCCTTTGTGGTGTGTTTGCACAAAAGTACGAGCAGTCTAACGATAGGAAGTAAAGGTGGTCAAAGGTTAATGCGTGATTTTTTGGAATATTAGGCGGTTTACTCTCCTGGCGCGGGTATTTTTCGCTTGTATTACGACCGGTGCTTCTTTGCGTAAAATCTGTTAAAAGTGACAAGACCTTATAATAACGGACTAAGGGTTGTTTACGTGTTTTTGTGTGCGTGTCTGTCCGTTTGTTACGAATTTCGTAGAGCATGTTTTAGCCAACGTCCTGAGCCCAAATTTTGCATAGCGCATGCTACCAGCGTGAAAGTCCAATATGCAAAAGCGAGCGAATCCGCTGGTGAATCCCTCAAAAATTGCGCGTTAAGCGGATTCGCTTGGTTTCTGGCCATCAAAATTGTGCCTGTACCACCAATTTTTGCGAAGTCATGGATATGTTTAGAAGAAGGCATAGACTTTAGCTCATAAAATTGAACTAACATTAATTACTTTACGAAAATGGCCCCAGAAAATTAGTTGCGTAGGTGTTCAATTTGCGAGATTTTGTCTGTTTGAGAACACTTTTGCACAGAGATGTAGTCCATGATGATTATTGTCGTTTTAGCAACTACCAACCCATAAATAATCCAAAAACTGACTCAAATTTGTACTCATTCTTCTAAGAAATTTTTCGTAAGCGAAAATACTGATTGCGCACAAAAAAACTTTAGGAGTGAGTAGTTTAGGAGTTATTCACAAATATGTTATTTGTCATTCAACGTCAACAAAAATGGTTCAATACTGTGGTTGTAAAGGAATTTTAAGATTCTGTATAGTACTGCCTACATCAAATACTATTACTTCCTTACACATATAAATCATAAAGATAAATACCACTGGGTTATTGACTTTTTCAGGGTCGCAAGAATGGAGAACACTGTGAACGCGTTACGTCATATTTAAAAAACGCTTACTTCAGGTCTGCGTATGTAATTAGTGATGCTCTGAGAACCACACTGAGGTTCACGAATGGAAAGGCTTTGACAGTGATGCTTCGTTGATCAAACTTGCAATCCATTTATCCGCCCTTTATTCTCTTGCAAGAATGATTATAAGAATCAAATCAAACTTGAACTCATGATGAAAATCGTTAGAAAACTGACATATGACATGCACACAAAGTTAAGCTCTAAACTTCCGAAAAATTTGTAGAACTTTTTGAAATCATCATGAAAGAAACGACGCTATCTCTCAATATTACAGTACCAATACTGCTGCTCTAAAATCTTAAAATGTAATCGCCTTGTGGCCCCTAAAGTGCCGCATTGCGCCAGCTGCTTACACTCAAGACTGTATGCATGTACAGATCTTATCAATTGCAGTGTCGGGGGCATCAGCATCCCCACTTTCGCGCGGGACTTTGTACCTCTTTCGCAACATGCTCTCTAATCGTATCCAATTAAGCTCCACCTTTTCTACGTTTGCGGTCGGAAAGTGGTCAGAGAGCATGTTCGCGAAAGAGGTGCAGAGTCCAGGCGAAGCGGCCGCAAGCGGAGATGCTGGTGCTTCCTACACTGCAGATGATAGGCCCTGTACATCTTCGCTGGGGAGGGTATCTGAAATGTGACGCGTCAGATCTCTCTTGCTACTTTACATATCTGCACCATTTCTTTTCCATCTATGTTATGAATGTTTTCATATGTGAAAACGTATAATGGATGTAAGAGAACTGACATAAAACTGAGATTCACTGTTTTGTGTGGCTCCCTAGAGGATTCCAGGAAATCACTTCTGTTGAAGTTATTTCCTTCCTAAATACTTGTCGGACTTCGCAGTACGGATACGAGAAGATGTCCCTTCTTCGTGACCCAGCGGTAAACGTTGCGAATGCCATACACCGATGGGTCGGTCACATATTGAAAAGAACAGACGACAGGTGGACACTAAGAACATCTGAGTGGATTCCTTGCGAAGCTAAACGTCTTCGAGGAAGACCACCAACGAGATGGGCAGACGTGTTCATGGAACGGATGAACCACTGAGAAATTAGCTGGATACGACTTTTGCCCTTGGAACTCGTGGACGCAGCCATCGACGACGACCAAGAAGATCGTGGATGTCTGAAGCGAGGGACAGGGATCACTGGCAACTATGTACCGAGGCCCGCAAGTCACGTGAGGACGGGCCATCTTAGTATCTAAGTAAGTACATGCTCGATGGAAATGCTGTAAAATTGTACCAAGGGTACACTATGGCATTGCATGTCCTTTTTGTAGTAGAAATTATCCTATTTTCAGGTGTATGAGCCACACCTTCTTTGCTCTAAAAGCGAGCACTCGAACGTGCAGCTGCGCATAAGCCCTATACAGCGGTCACTTTTTCGCACACTGCTCTTGCTTGACGCGCCCCATTTTAACTGGGAGTCTTTTGGCGTGCTTGCCTTTAGGGCAAACAGTTTGCGGTTTATATATCTAAAAGAGGGTAACGAAATTCCAGTATATCGAAATTCTCAATAAACCGCTGCACGCGAGCTCCGGTTCATTGGAAAAATCAAAACCTGCACAATCCATTCGTTTTTCGAGGACATGGTTAGCGAAACGATAGTATATTTTTAATACAACTTTGCGACGTTATCATCGATTTCTAAAAGTGAAAGGATCTCGAAATTGAGGGATGATCCTTTGAGGATCCTTTAGGGGATCACCGATGGCCTCAATTTGGGCCTTTTCAATCTTCTTGTTCTCCTTCTTGCAAGTTTTTTGCTAGGTAAATATTCCTTTCAAATGATCGAAACCAAGCGAGCGTTATGCAATGTAATTAACTTTCACTTGGTCTTTGTGGTGAGAATGAATCATCTTTTCCATGTCAAAGTTACTCTGGAAATCTAGCGTTTGGTGTTGTTGTAACATTGACTCATTCAGAACATTTATTCTATTGAACAATATTTTTGAAGCTCTTTGACAACAGATGACCACACAGATAAAAATTAAAAAAAGAAAGCCACTCAGACTCCCGATTTTCGAGAATAAATCAAAAATCTGGAACACTGCAGAAAAATCTGAGAGCATGTTCTCTAAAGGTTTTGTGAACTCCCTTTTTTAGGGTGCTAAATTTGTGCTAATTGAGCTTTTCCATAAAATTTATGATTTTTGAGAAAAATCCAAACAAAGGCAAAATGACGTTTTTGGCATTTTTCTGCATTTTCCACAAAAAGCATAACTTTTCATAGGAAAGTTCGACCAGCACAAACTTGGCAATATTAGAGAAAGCAGCTCACAAACTTTATAAGAACTGTGTTCCCAGATTTTTTTTGCAGCTTTTCAGATTTTTAAAATTTTTAATATCGAAAATGGGGAGTTCAAGTGGTTTATCTCTGAAGTCCCTTGTACTCAAAGAAGCGCGAAGATGTTAATAGAAATCAGATAAATTTTCCTTTCTAATGATACTCTTTGTAAACAAGCACGTTCACATAGAGAGCCTTTACGAATTTTCGAAGATCAAGCGCCAGAACTTTTGGTTTGACCTAGCATATTCTTCAACGACTTTTCAGTGTTTGTTGCATATATATTAGGTCGTTCCAAAGGTAATGTCGCTTTTTTCAAATAAACGCTACAATTCGTGGAAGCAAAATTTCCAAAAGACCTTGGTAGCGTTCGATGCAGCATTTCCTTCCCTTTCTATTGATTACATGATCATTGCACAATATCCGATAAGCTCCAAAAAATCACCAAAATTTGCGGCCCATGCTTTTTAAAAAGGTCAATTTTCACAATTTTTCTAAATTTTTACGATCCTCCGAAGGAGTCCAAGTAACAGGTGGATTGAGCAAACCCTATAGGAAACAGCACGATTTTTTCTACTTTTCTTAGCCCGTCATAATTATTGCCGAGATTTTCCACAGGAATCAGAGAATTTTAGCAGGCTCGTTTCAGACACAAATGCATCAAACACCAATAAATTTTCGTTTGAAACTTACAAAGATTGATTATAAGACACTAATTTTACAAACCAAATCAGCATTCACCGCTTCAGATTAGCAACTTTCGAAAAATCCGGGTACAGCCTGAGGCGCCCTGAAAAACCTGAATCACCATGATTTTATCTTGGAAAACCTTATAAATCGAAAACCAAAAATAACTATTATAAAGAGGAGAAAAAGCTGAGTCGAATGACACCCAAGTCATCTGCCGTAATTGTTCTGGGAGGTTTAGTTGCCCAAATATGGAATTTGATAACACTGAAAAATTGATTCTGCATGCACTAAGAAGCAAACTAAGGAGAAGAAAAAATTGTTTAGTGTCCAATAGGGCTTGCTCTATTTATCTGTTTCTTATATCTTCGGGGAATTAGTACAAAAAATATAGAAAAATAACCGAATGACAAATAGCATAAGTCGCAGGTTTTGGTAATTTTTCAAGAACTCATTAAATATTATACAATGAAATTAGAACCATTAGAAAGAGGATAAAATGCTGCATCGACTGATCCCAAAAGCTCTTGAAAACCTTGGTTCGTCGAAATGTGGCGTTTATTTGGAAAAAAAAACGACATTACTTTTGGAACGACTTAATAGACTTGTATATTCTACATCTGACATGACGACGACTTGCGGGTCTCCCTTTACACTTCTTTTTCAACTACCAAACCTACAGGGATAAGTGGAAAATTTAAGCAAATTTATTATATAGCACGAGAAAGTGCTGTTTTGGTTAACTATAACTCCTTACCTATGTTAGCCCTTTCATGTTGTATTTTGAGTAGTAGGAGACGTGAAGAAAGTGGTGGGTGCCCTTTTGGCTGTAGAGCGACCACAGACGCGACAGCTTTTTGGAATTTCTTTGTGTTCGATTTAGTTTCCGCATAATGTATGTAGTCTCGGTGCCGAGAAAATGCGGTAAAACTTGCGCGTAAACAAATGCTATGTTGCCGCGATTGGGCAGGGCGAAAAAGGGTTATATTGGTAATTTTTTCACTCTCAGATAATAAGTTCATCGATTAGTTCAAAGAGTAACACTGTTGCGAACAGCATACTTAATAACTCCACCTAAATTTTATCGAACTACAAAACCTTCGCACCTTGCCATAGGCCTTCCATAGGCTACAAAGAGGCTTCACCTCACCTGTGCGGTGACTTTCGTAAGCAATATGTTTTATAGAGCTCTGAAAAATTATCTGCTACAATTTCTTGGGATTTTCTAACATCTCAAAGAGTTATTTTTAGACATGATCACCTAGTTTCAAAGAATGTAAACCCTGTTACACTTAAGACGAAAAAATAACCTCTGTTAAAATATGCTAAGAATCTCGTTTCATATTGTTTCCCAAGTATAGTTAGAAGTGCTCCCAATTCAGATAACGTACTCCATAGACCTTCTTAAAGCCAGTACAAGTCAAAGTGAGTTCATGCATATAATGTAAAATCTAGGAGGTTTGGGCTGATGAACGAAGTAAAGCTTGGGAAAAATGGAGATAAAGTCAGTAAGGCATCTCCCCTCAAAAAATCAGAGTGTCGAGCTTTTGTTGCTGACTTACTTAAAATAATTTGAAGTCCGCAAACTGCTCCATTTTCTTGATAAATAGTAAGCCTAAAGCTTGCTTTTGTTACAGCATTTCGGCCTTAAATCTCCCTTTTCTGAGGAATCCATAGCTTCTGCGAATCCTTGAACAGGAGAGGAAATTAGCGTCAGTTGCATACGCCGTGTAATCGTGTGCAACAACAGAAATCAAGCTTATACATTGCCAATATCAAAGACATCTCAGTGTAGGCTGATTTCTCTCTAGAGTGAGTGAGATACTATCAGGCTGTCCCATAAGTTCCGTCCGTTTTGACTTTCAATCGCAATAAATCTTGAACTTCTTGTTTTTAGATAGGTTCCAAGGAACCTTTCGATAGACCAAATCAAGCTCTACAAGATGGCTATCTCGCTTTTGCACCAGCTCTGATTCATCTCGAGTTTTAAGGCGAAAACTGAAAAAATTCAGCTGCCCGGAAAATCGAGAAACAATCATAACTCCGTTTAAAAAGATGGCTAGAAATTAAGAAAACGAAGATTTGATGTCTTGGCAAAACGATGCTGTGCTGTCCCTACATAGATATCTAGTTGTATACTACTAGCCTGTAGAAGTACAAATGTAAAGTTAGCTCTCTAAAGGCACTAGTTCTCGAGAAATAGGGATTTTAGTTAAGGCACCCAACTAAGGCAAGCTGTATTCGATATTTTTTCGAGAACCAAAGTTTGTAGGGAGCTGAAAAGTTACGTTTGTACTTCTACAGGCTAGTAGTATACAACTAGATATCTATGTAGGGACAGGACAGCATCGTTTTGCCAAAAACATAAAAATCTTCGTTTTCTCAATTTCTAACCATGGAAAAAATATGGCAATAGCGTATATAAATGTATTAAATGGATAGTGTTTACGCGAGGAAGTTAGAACTTTTGTAGGGTTTTTATAAATGGAGTTATGGTTGTTTCTTACTCGAGAAGGATCAGAGCTGGTGCAAAAGCGAGAAGGCCATCTTGCAAAGCTTGCTTTGCTCTATCGAACGGTACCCTGAAACATATCTAGAAACAAGAAGTTCAAGATTTACTGCAATTTAAATTCAAAATGGACGGAACTTATGGGACAGCCTGATATGAGATTGTAAAGGAGAGGGTAAGGAAGGATGGGTTGTCCAGGTATGTGTGCAAGAGGACGGGACCGGGGTCGTTTTCAGAGGACATACGCCTGACCTGGCACCCTACTCTGACTGCGAACTTCACGATGCCGAAGCCATGCAGAAAAAGTCAGTTGTAGGAGTTCAATAGTTATCATCAAGTGTTTGCAATGCTTCGCGAACTCATTGCTGGAAAACAATACCCTTCAAGAAAATCTTCATTACTTCTCGAATTAAATCTGTCTTTCCGTGTTGTTGGAAAAATCCAATGTTGATAATGTCATAACTTCGCGGCGTCTTTGGAAGACGAAGAATAGCTGTAGACTTTCGCTGGATAACCAGTTCTCTATTTTACCCTTACATGGCATAATTTTACTTGGTGGATTGATTTATTTGAAAGATTTAGTGATTTTAAACAGTCTCTTAAATGTCAGTTGGCCAAATGAGCGCACATGATGGCAGTTACAAATGGCTTTTTGTCTTCTTTTCTAGGAAAACTTGTCATGGGCCCTGTATAAAATCGGGGCACCTTCGCACAGGAATCAAACATAGTTCCTTTAAGTAGTCTCTTAAGTTATTTAACCCGAATGTTTTGCCCCTAGTGAAAAAAAAAGTTAAGCATGATCTTCTATCAAATAAGCCTCTCATGTGATTCATACTTTCTATTCTATCCATATACTATACACCAAGTTTGGACCCATAATGTTACCTACCATTTTGAAATATGTTCAGAAAAAAAGCTCCCACAACTTTAGCTCAACAACTCAAATACTTTTTTCACAATACTCCGTTCCTAGCCCTTTTGCGTTTACCCACTCAGACAATCGACGGGACCCCTCCGCCGGACCCTCCGAAACTGCCAGAGTCGCGCCGGACCCAGTTGACCAATGAGAGAAGGGCAAATGGGCGGTCCATCGCGGTGACATCACTGGCAGGCAAATGGGAGGCTTCTCCGGCCCTGCTGCAAAGGTCCGCCATTTCTCCGGCGCGACTCTGCCAGATTTGGCGGACTCCGCGCCGGAGAAATTTGCGCGGCGCGTGTCCGCCAAATTTGGAAGAGCCGCGCCGGAGAAAATGGGAGGGGTCCGGAGCAGAAATGGGAGGCCTCCGGAGCAGAAAATGGGAGGTATCCGAAGCAGAAAATGGGAGGTATCCGGAGCAGAAAATGGGAGGTATCCGCCGGAGAAATGGGAGGTATCCGGAGCAGAAAATGGGAGGTATCCGCCGGAGAAATGGGAGGTATCCGGAGCAGAAAATGGGAGGTATCCGAAGCAGGCTGCGTATCGATTTGGCGCGTAGCAAGCAAACGTCTAACTCCACGGTGATGAGTCCTCTGTTTACGCTCTTTGTCCATATTTTAGTCGCCGTTTCTTTGATTTTGTTGTTTTTGCGCGTTTCTTTACCGTTTTTTTTCTTTTCCGCGTTGCTCTTCGTCGCGTTGGCGTTTATGTTGTTGTAAGTTCCTCGTTTTCAGGTTTATGTTTCAAATTTTCGTGCGGTTGCACTCAATCACCTTCAGTGTTTGGCTCTTTCCGACTTGCTGAGACATCGTAGACTATTGATGGAGTGGTTTTTGTGATTAATTCTGGATTTTCGAAACAATGAGGTTAGTTGCGCAACTATCTAGTGTTGTTGTGATGAAAGTATCGTCTAAATTATCCGTTTGTTGCTATCTCTCTCGTACGTATGCTTACCAAGTCGATCGCTTTTCATCAGACGTTGCAGATCCTCACTATATCGTTTTTGGCTTGAAAGACAGGACAAGGCAAGAGATATGTTGACAAAAGTCTTAGAGGCAACTCCAAACGATGTTGAAGTTTTGATAGATCTTGCTCAGCTTCTGGAAGGAGTTGATCCGCATGTTAGTTTACATCATCAATTACATTTTACGAGTTTTGACAACCGCTCTTCTAGAAATCGCTCACTCTCTATGAAAATGCTTGTGATCTCATAAAAACGAGTGAAGATGGTTTACAAATTGATCCGCCAGCTGCTATCTTAAACAATATCGGAGCCTTGCACATGACTTTGGAAAATTGTGAAAGGGCGAAGGAGTACTTCGAAGCAGCGGAAGCTAAGCTCCAAGTAAGTTGCATGTGCTTACAAGGGAATGGCCAGAAATCGAAGTGGCCATTCCAGACATGCTGCATACCGTTAGATGCAGCATGAAGCGCTGACTCTAAATCTGTCTTCCTTACCTGCTTATCGCTTTTCTGAACGAAGCTGTACATTAAATACCATTATTTTGCTAAGAAATTATGTGTGAAATTGAAAATTTGGCCGTACAGAGCCACGTTCGCTTCAGTGCTGGGCCAAAACATGCCGCTAGCTTACTCAGAATTTTTGAAGCCAGAAGCTGAGCTAAAAGCGCAACAATGTGCTCAATTTCGCTGTTTTTATGTATGACTTTTTCACAATAAAACCGCTTGTAGCTTCGTCTACAGATGCGGGAAGCAGATAAGGAAGACAGATTCGGAGTCAGCGTTTTATACTGCATCGAATGATATACAGCTTCTCTGGTTTGGCCACTTCGACTTCTGACCATTCCCTTGTTAGCTTCGCTCATTCTCTTCGATCGTTACAGGAAGATTTGGAGGGAGATCTGTGCGATTCGAAACTTTCTTCCTATGTCATCACTATGAGATACAACCTCGCTAGATGTTTGGAACACTTGTGCTTGTTCGAAGACGCTGAAGTTTTATACAAAGGCATTTTGAGAGAAGAAGAAAATTACACGGATTGTAAGTTTTTTCAAATTAACATTCTGTGCACTCATTCTAGTGCATCATATTGCAAAGGTTATCTACGTCTCGGATGTCTTGCACGCGATCGAGGGCAGATTTATGAATCATCGGTGTGGTTCAAAGAAGCGATATCCGTTACTGTTGTATAGACCTCGACACGATACCCAATTGACATCGTGCGTCAAAAATGCGTACTTGATATAAAGGCGGTGTACACTACTTACCTCAACCTGTAATTAATATTTTTTCAACTTGTACTTCCTCCCCATCTCTCTGGAGTTGGGAAAATGACTGAAGAAAGTATTGGTAAAACTGATTGATTTTAATTATCACTACTCGTGCTGAAATCTTATATCGTGAGGGTTATTTATCATGCTGATTCCAAAAATGGTACTCATTTTACTTGATAGCCGTTCATCGATTCCCCATAGCTAAGTTTGGAGTTATTTGATGTGCCAAGCGGAAGTGCAGGTCAGAGGTAAGGAGGCTGTCTCTCCAGATTACTTACGTGATTACCGATGTTTCTAGATTGCCTATTCCAATTATTTTTATCACTTCTGACATTCACTGGGCTTTCGATGCTATCGTAGGTTCGAGCGCGTAAGAGGTTACCTAATGTATGATGTTTGGTAAATTTTTTTTCAGACTAATCTATCAAATTGAAGGTATTTTTATGACTTGGAAACTCGGAAGAGCAAGTTCTACCATTGTTTAGACATTATGTGCACAGCAGTCTCGAGTCTCCCATTCATAGAATAGATGATATGCGAAACGAGTATCATCTTTTAACTTGTGCAAAACAAACTAAACAGAATCTAAGCGATTCTGTTCAGTAACGGGCAGCTGCTGCAGCTAAAATAAACGACTATCGAGCAAAATGAGTACCATTTTCGGAATCAGCATTATAAATAACCCCCATGATTTAAGATTTCATCATTACAGACCCAAGAAGGGAAGTACATGGATAGAGCTCTTCAGATGTTTGGTAAAGCGTTGAAAATTGAGCCAAAAACATCTGGGCAGCAAATGGAATAGGTACGTTTCGTATCGGAACAAATGACTAACTTTCTACTTCTTTTTCGATCAAAAACCGTATGTTTTGGTTTAGGCTGCGTATTAGCATCGAAAGCAATGTGGCAAGATGCCCGTGACATCTTCGCTCAAGTTCGTGAAGCTACCTCGGAATTCGAAGATGTTTGGATGAATATAGCTCATGTATATATCGAACTTGGACAATATGTCCCTGCTTTGCAAATGTGAGTTTATGGCGTTCCTCGCTGTTTTGTTTCATGTTGCACAGAATGCTTTTTTGATCTTTTTGTCATTTTCTTACCATGTTAAAACCATATGCTTATACTGTGGTGTTACAAGGTTCTTTTTGCAACTAGGAAATTAGCTTTTCTTTGAATATTCTTATCTCTAACTCCTAGTATGGTTTTTGTAATATGAAGTAACTGTTGTACGTATGCTGGAGATAGATAGATAGATTTTTCGAAAGTTTGAAAAATTGGAAATAAATGTCTTATCTCTTCGTTCTTTCTTCTATCTTCTATCCACAAACGCTGGGGGTGAGAGGGAGGGGGTAGAGTACGGGGTGAGGGTCGCGCTAAACTCCTACCCGGGGGGGGGGGGTCCTATTCGGCTTATTTGGGTGGGGTTTAGAGACAAAATTGGGGTTTGGAGCTTAAAGGCAGCGTCCAGGCAAGTCTGGACCTATGGGGATTTTACATGGAAAGTACTTTTGGGGCCCTAACTAACCCACTACCCAACCGGCGCTCAGGTAGTGCTCTAACGGCTGGGATATTCCTTTCGGAACTGGACCCCGCGATCGTATTCCGCATGGATTCAAGGCGCAAAGCGTGGATCCTGGCGCGAAACTGCCATTAATCCATGCGAATACGTTCGCGGGGGTCTGTTTCGAGGGGAATATCTCCGCCATTAGAGCACTACCTGAGCTGCTGCTTCGGCAGTGCCTTAGTTAGGGCCCCAAAAGTACTTTCCATGTAAAAGCCCCATAGGTCCAGATCTGCCTGGAAGCTGCCTTTAATTAGGGCTAATTACAGTATGCCGCGGCAGACTTGCGGAGCAGAAAATAGGGGGTCTCCGGAGCAGAAAATGGGGGGTCTCCGGAGCAGAAAATGGGGGGTCTCCGGAGCAGAAAATGGGGGGTCTCCGGAGCAGAAAATGGGAGGCATCCGGAGCAGAAAATGGGAGGTATCCGGAGCAGAAATGGGAGGTCTCCGCCGGAGAAATGGGAGGGCTCCGCCGGACAAATGGGAGACCCACCGCTGGGGAAACGCCGCGACCCTGCCATTTCTCCGGCGGAGGGGTCCCATCCGCTGTCTGAGCACCAGATTTGAAGTCATATCATTGTGCGTGCGTTGTAAACGTCGCAATCTGCGTAGCAACGTATTAAGTGAGTGCGTATTACATGTTAATGTGTACTTACGAGATCTCCTTTGCTTTTTCCCAGAATTTTTTTTGTCGCGCTTCTGCGCTAATGTATTTGAAGAGCTTTCGTGAATTGGAACAACTATGAATTTTGAAAGCTTGCCCTAGATTAATCAAATGTATGTAGCCAGAGGCTTAATCTATTAGGTTTTCCTTGGTTTTTTTAAGCCTTTTCATTGTTGAGTTTTCGCTATAATAAGTCACACACTTCTTATTCTAAATAAACATCGAAGATTATTCGATAGAGCAAAGCAAGCTCTATAAGATGGCATTCATGCTTTTGCACAAGCTTTGATCCCTCTCGAGTTTCCAACCAAAACTTAAAAAGTTTCGGATGGCCAGAAACCAAAAAGTTTTTATATCTTCGTTCAAAGAAATCCTACAAATCTCTAACTCGCTCACGCATATATTAGGTTGTCCCGAACGTTTTGTCCATTTTTTTCAAACCACTCTGAAACCAGGCACAATAAAGATCTGAATAAGTCTCAACATGTATCCGATGTAGCTTTTCCTTCTCCTTCTTGTGGATACAATTTCGAACCAAAATCTTTTACTCTTTTTTGATAATCGCCAAAATTCTCCACCCGTCAATTTTATGTGCTCAAAGTTGGGATAATTTTTGAAAATTTCATTCCAAAGTTTCGGAAAAAATTAAGTACTGATCAAATAGAGCAATTCTCGGACTACAAGGTAATATTTTTGGGTTCTATTACTCTGCTGTTTTTAGCTTCAAAAAATTAATTCTTCGGAGGTCTTGATTTTTGGCAAAGTCATGAGACACGCAACTGCAGCAAATACATGATTTTTCTGCGAAATGAAACATGATTCTTATTAAACATTATTTATGCAACATAACCAAGTTTGATTTGCTTGGAAAAATCTGCTTTTTGAATTTTCGATACTTTTAAATGGGTAAACTGAATCAAAAAGCGGCGATTTTTATCAAATAGGTAATTATAACGGACTTGAGAAACGTCATCCATATAATCTAAAATGAGTGCACTGTAGACAAAGGTTTGCTCTACATAACAGTTACTAGCGCTCTTTGAAAACATCAGGATAAAAATTTTCAAAATTCAGGAAACATGGCGATAACATCGCAAAGACAGGGTAGATCAGAAAGCAAGTGTAGCTATAAGAAAGAGCATGAAAATTTGAATCAATTGGTACTTAAGCCGCCCATGGATTGGTGTTCCGTGAACCTTAGTGAGCGATGAAAGAAAACGGACAAAACTTTCGGGACAACCTAATACATTCCACATCAGACATTCATATGTGCTGTTGCTGTATTTTTTCATCAGCTAAAAATCAAGAAATTGAAAATTTCCATGTTTTTACCAAAGTGATGCTGTGCTGTTCTTACACTGACATTTGTATACTAGAAGCCCTTAAAAGTACTACCGTAAATTTTTGGCTCTCCGTATGCTCTGGTTCACGAGAATCAAATCTAGCTTTCTCACTCGGTTTTTCACGCTCAAATCAACATTTCTCGGAAACCAGAGCCTATAGAGTGCTAAAAATTTACAATTGTACTTCCAAGGGCTTGTAGTATAACTTTTAGTGTAAGAACAGCACAGCATCACTCTGGTAAAAACATGGAAATTTTCAATTTCTTAATTTCTAGGTAATAAAAAAATACAGCGACAGCACATATGAATGTCTGATGTGGAATGTGTATGCGTGAGTGAGCCAGATATTTGTAGGATTTTTTGAACGAAGATATAAAAAATTTTCGGTTTACTGACCATCCGAAACTTTTTAGATTTTGGTTTAAAACTCTAGGTGGATCGAATCTGGTGCAAAAGCATGAACGCCATCTTATAGAGCTTTCTTTGCTCTACCGAATAATTTTCGATGTCTATTTAGAATAAGAAGTGTGTGACTTGTTATGGTGAAAACTCAACAATGAAAAGACTTAAGGGACAACCTAATACATAAATTATGAGCCCTTTTGAAATGATAAGGACGAGGATTAACGCTCAGACATCGGCTTCAACATATATTAGGCTGTTCCAAACGATTTATTTGTTTTTCTTTCACGAATATAAAACCCTGTATAATAGCGCTTCAAAAGCATCTGAATACGCATTCGAGGCACGTCTTCTCTTATGTTAGCTATCAAATCAAATGCTTTCGAACACTTCCCATATACAAAAACCTTTCATCCATCTTATCTATTTTTTGTTTGAAATTCTTATTATAGAACTCTGAAAAGATCGCTAACAAACATGAGCAAAACCCGAATTGTGCGAAAATGCTCTAATCTCTGTGATGCTTTTCAAGAGTTCACAATAACATTCATTCGCACAACTCGCTCTTTTGAACCAACCCAATAACTGCGGCAAAAAAACCTAAAAAGTCTCAAAGTTTTTTTGCGATTGAAGCCGTTTATTGTTACCACTTATGGGCAGGATAATCAATATTTGCTACGAAGAAGTAGTCATTTAGAAATTTTGGTACGTTTTTGCGCTAATGTATTTGAAGAGCTTTCGTAAATTGGAACCATTATAAATTTTGAGAATTCGTAGGTAGTGAAAGGCGTTATCTACATAAATTATGAGCCCTTTTTGAAATGTTGAGGAGACTATTTTGGAATTGGGAAACTCTAGCGTTATTGTAAGACAACGAAGAACCATGACCATAACATCGCAAAGGCTAAAAAATACTAAAGAGAAAAAATAGTTCTCAGAGAAAGTGTAGCTTCAGCATACCCTCGATACATAGAGCCACGTACTCTGGTAACCTTCACTTTGAGGGTTATGAGAGGGCACAACCTTCACCTGGAAAACAGATGTTATTATCCTGATTATATCGGAACGAATGTCAATGAAGAATATAAGGAATAATACCTTTAGCTTATCTCAGCGAAACCGAGAATTTGCGTTTTCTTAGTTTTTTTTTACCTAGAAAAAAAGGTTTCTGTGGGATTTTTGCCAGAATTCAGAATAAAATTTCTTAGTTAACCTCTCATTTGAACAAAATCGAGTTTCGGAAATTTAGGAAAGCTACTGGAGTTAAATAAGAACGAGAAACTGCGCTTAAATCTTGCGCAGAGAGTCGCGCACGAAAACGCTGGCATATCTCGTTAATGAGTGATTTGCAAAGCTTGCGACGTTGTCAGTTCTCCTCGTCGTGTCATGACGATCAGAATGATATATAATGTTGCGGGGTTTCGTTGAGACCCCGCGAGATCTACGACCAGAGCCAAATGCCCCGTCGGCTCTGGTCTGTCTCCGCTGCACGTCTGCGTCTCCCCGCGCTGCGCGCTACCTCGCTACCCCAAACGCGGGGCGCGGGGCATTTGGCTCTGGTACCCTTTTCTTCGCTGTTTCGAACCCAATTTTGGCAAGCTATATATCATTTTGAAGCTCTTAATCTCTATTTTCACGCTGGTAACGTCCCAGAATTATATTTTTTGATTTGATCGAGAAATCCGGCAAAAACCTTGTTTTCGAAAATCTCTTGTTTTTCTCCTAGCTTAACTATTTTCACGCGGTTTTTTCGTGCATTCTATAGATCTTGCTTCTGTTTATAATGCAGACAACCACCCAGCCTTTATCTCTTCGATTATTGTGGAATTTTTTGCGAAAAATCGTAAAAAGTGTGTTTTTCTTTACCTTGTTCTATTTCAGTGCTTTCGCATCGATTTTTTTCCAGCTTGGACGATTGTTGCTCAGAACAATAAGCGCAACAATCCAGACAACGTCCCAGGAAACAGGAACGTCAATGCGGGCTTAAAAATTCAAAGGACGCATCAAAAATCAAAACCCCGTGTTGCGAATTGCTGGTCCTGAAGCGAAAACTTGCACTTTGAAAAGCCGTCAAATGAAAGATTTCAAGCCTCATTGCAGCGTTTTTACCTGGTTTTCAGCAGTCTTTCTTGCTTTTTATATCTGTTTTATGTTATTTTCTCTTCTCTGATCATCTTTAAACAACCTTCACTATTTATGACGTCAGATGTTCAAACAACCTTCACTTTTGACGCCCTGTCTCTAGACTATCGAAGGTATGAGCTTCAGTGAGGAAGAAGCTCTCATATTCTTCAAAACAAAATACTTTATGTTGAACCAAGACTTCTACCGCATCACATGTTACGACTTTTGCACGAAATTCGACTCCCTCAAAGCTTGATACCAAAATCTATAGTTAACGATTGCCAAAGAATCGTAACTTTTCTCCAAGAAACCTACGAAGCTCCAACTTGCTCAAGCATACAGCTAAAAAGCATATAGCTCGAGTTTTCCTTACAGCACAAGAGTCAAAAACAAAAATAGGCGAAGAATACAACTTTTTCAAAATCCCATTTTCGATATT
Organism: Cylicocyclus nassatus; assembly: GCA_958299035.1. Classification (NCBI taxonomy): domain Eukaryota; kingdom Metazoa; phylum Nematoda; class Chromadorea; order Rhabditida; family Strongylidae; genus Cylicocyclus; species Cylicocyclus nassatus. Next base: position 59,328,075 of record CATQJL010000112.1, on the reverse strand, counting down.
TCGCGCAAAATTTGTTTTTTTCAAAAAAAAACAAAATTCGCAAATTTTGTTTTTTAAAAACTATAATGAGAGCTTGTTGAGGACTGAAAATTTATATTTATAATATTAAAGATTTGTAATATATCGAAATGTATGCCGTTGAAGTTCTCACATTGTTATTGTACACATCATATCTCTCCTTCCTTTGTTCTTACTATATAGTTAGAGTGTCTGTTAAATTTTAAGAGCAGAGTAAAGCATAAACCTTCCAAATGTAAATAATTCTTACAACGAAGAAAGAAGAAGATTATACACGAGCGGATTTGATTGGTTTGACAACAACTATCGAGTTACTAGAACTTCCATAATCACAGTGTTATAATTAGGAACAATTTTCTGAAAAAAGGAGAGGTGCCGCAATTTTTGGTCAAAACATGACTGCTGCAAAAATGAGGCTCTTCTGTCCTTAGAAGAGTGACAATCGCTAAGACTTGCACTTTTGGATCTCTTTTCATTGTCTGATCGTAGTTATAAGAGCAGCGCATTGAGGGAAACAAGTAGCGGATACTTCCGACTACTTGCACACCGTCACTTGCACGTGAAGGCGAGTCTTCAATCTCTTTTAGTGTAGGTGCTTTTCTGATTCATAAAAAAATCAAATCGAATCAAAGATAATGCGAATCAAAGATATTCTATCCCCTGTGCTCGACCAAGTGCAACTTGATTACTTGAATTGGCATACTTTCCTGAATGCTTGACTAATGTATTACGTGACCGATAGATGAATACCGTCAACAATCTTAGAGAGGAGAATGATGAAGTTTGTACTCACCTTGATTGTGTTACTTTGCGTGGTGGTTGCCAGTGAGGCTCTTTCATGCCAACTTGGAGGCAATCCTCTGTGCTCAAAGTCTTGGGCTTTCCAGGTATTTCTCATCTAGGACCTAAACACCTACAGCTGTTTATTCAAAGGGAAAATGTATTTGGGAACAGTAATGACAATACGTTATGTTTAACTTTGCGCGAATGGCCTATAAAGGATATCCGTTGACGACGCCTCGTTCCTTGCATTTATATCACCGCGAGCGTGTTTTATTGGAGCCCTTTTAGCTTTACAGTCCCTGCAGCGCGGGGATTTTGCAACTCGCACCATCCGTGTCCTTTAACCTCTTTTGTTGATTAAGCATTTCTTATCGTTTTTTTTCTTCTTAATCTTCATTTCAGGCAGTTACTCTTTCTCTTCCTCTTCGAATCTCCTGATGATCGAATATCTTACAAGTTCTGCTCTAATGGATATTGAACGACCAGCAAAAAAGCTTTGGCGCATTTATCGGTTTTATCTCCTTTTACCTACGAGACAATATTTTTAGAGTCGTAGAATATTGTCTTGGGCCTAGTAAGGGGAAGGGATAAGCTTTTTTTACAAGCAGTCATGGTTATCATGCCTTTTCCTTAGATGAGACCACTCAAATGTTTTTTCCAGGACATCTGCATGTGTCCTTGATGTAGGATGCTAAAATATCACTTCAGTGGTCTCTACGAGAATGGCAAACCATTCTGAAACACTGAAGAAAATAGCACTCCTAATCATAGCTAGGATATCCGCCACTGTAACGAAAAAGAAGCTCATATTTTTTCTAACTTTGCCTGAAGCGATGATTTTACGTGGTGGGAACATGTAAGTTCCTACAATAAGAATTAAGAAAAAACGTTGAGAAAGCTTGATCAATAAAAGAGATAAAATTAAGATGTAGGGATGCTGTGAGCTGCGAATTTCCCCCGCGCTGCAATGCGCTGTAAAGCTGGAAAGGCTGTAAAAAGGCACGCCCGCGGCCGTATTAATGCACGAAACGGGGCGGTCGTCTACGGATATGCTTTACTTTCGGCGTTGTGATAAGTATGAGCATGTGACTTGTAATTAATTGTAGGCAAACAACTAGGATGTTTTGAAAGGAAGCTATATTATGAAGCTTGAGCGAGCGCGTAGTGAAAACATATTCTTGCCATAATGGATTCATGTCGTTACAACATTGAATATACTTTCTAATCTCACACTCCGCTCAAAGCGCGCGCAAATCGCGTTCTGGCCCTTTCTGGCGCTTTTACGCTTTCTTGCCCTTTCCAATGCTTATGCACAAACGTCAGTTAGCCACTCAAAATCTGAGTTGACACGCTATAAATTTGATAGTCAAGACAGCGAACAGCGACAGCGCACAGTTTTTGCGTTATTCTGGAGGTAAAAGCATCGCACGAATGGAACGATGCACTACATATCAGTAATGCGCAATGTAACTATGAACATTGTTTCTGAGATGCATATCTCTTGCTTGAAAGACCGGATAGAGCAGCGCCAATGTGGGACGCTGCTATGCGGAAGCTCGCTGGTACAGTTACAAGCATTTTTTTCTTCAGAAAAGAGAACCATTAAACAAACAGGCAAAAACCTTATACTAGGCTGTTTCAAAAGTTCTGTCCGATTTTCAGTTTCTTTTTTTTTGACGCTGCTATTTTCTTGGATTTTTGTCCTTGTCGCAGTAATATGGATATTATCAGGAGCATTTTTTTCACTCCTTCTAGTGCTTACTGAACCTCGACGAAAATAGCTTTTCAGTGAGAAAATTTTATGCCTTGAATTTGAGGTACCAAAATAAATGCAATTACGCTCAAGAGAAGGCTATAGCGGAAATTTTCCAGTGCTTCTAAAGTAACCTATATAATATCCTATAATGATCAAGGGTGTAATGGGCTAACTTACGCACACTTTTTCTCCCATATAAAATGTCTCACTTTTCGAATTTTTTTATAAAAATTGGAAAAAAGTTCAGTTATTCAACAAGCAACAGCAATCTACGCATAGCAACAAGTGATTTATTGATATTGCATATGTTAGGTTAAAGCGAGAGCAAGCAGGAACCATCAGCCAATTAGATTTCTTCGCAACAGCAAGAAAAAATCAAATATCGAAGAGTCGGCATACTTGCACGCGCAGTGAAAGGTTCAAATGATGGTTATTTTTATTTGCTCGTAAAAGTTTTTATGCATTAGAGACAACTAATTTTTTTTTATTCTTCAAATAATCTCTGAAGTATGGACTACTTGTGCATGGCAAGCAAATATTTCTGCCTATCCTTATGTGGTGGCATTAGTATGTCAAAGTAGACGGTCTTGAAGGAGATCTTGCAAAATTCTCCAGATTTTCTTTTCCCCATCACTTGACTTATTCGCATGACTATTGTTCTGTGATAGCCATAATCTCGCATAGTCCAGCAGAATTTAATGTGCTGGAAAATGTTGATTTTGAAAGGAGTTGAAACATTTTGACAGGAAATTGCAAATTGGACACAACTTTTGAAAAAAGCTAGTATAAGCTATATCCTATCATATATTAGGTTGGTGCAAAAATTCTTTCCCACCAAATTCAAAAATTCATAACTTCTGATTTTTCCAAGCGATTGAATCGCTCTTTTTTTATAAAAGATTAAGTCATGCTCTATATAACACCTTAGATGCTTGCTAATAATCATCTGTTCCATAGATAGGAACGATAGAAGAAAATTAGTCAAAATTCGAATTTTCTGTGTAGGGTCATATAAAATCGGAAATTTGCAACAAAAATCGGAGCAGTCGGTGTTGTAGGTTCTTTTTACCAGCTCTTTCTAACAGTGCAAAGTTTGCGCCGATTGAGCGTCTTTATGAAATGTTACGATTTTCGAGCAAGCAATACAAAAGGGCGAATTTGATTTATTTTGGCATTTTTCAAGAAAATTGTAACTTTTCATAGAGACGCTCAATCGGCGCAAACTTTACACTGTCAGAAAGAGCTGGTGAAAGAACCTACAATACCGACTGCTCCGATTTTTGTTGCAAGTTTCCGATTTTTTGTGATCCTACACGAAAAATTCGAATTTTGACTAATTTTCTTCTATCGCTCCTATGTATGCCACAGGTGATCTTTGGCAAGCATTCAAGGAGTCGTTATAAAGAGCACGACTTCTCTTTCGTACAAAAATAAAAAAAGTCAAATCGGTTGGAAAAATTAGAAGTTATGAATTTTTGAATTTGGTGGGAAAGAACTTTTGCACCAACTCAGACAATTATGACGAGCACCCGCCGACCACCCACGGGCGACGCCACGCCCATCCCGAGGACGCGCCGGTAAGTGCCCGATAAGCGCCCGACAGTGCCCGCGGGTGACCCGATAAGCGTCCGAATAATACCATCGGGTGGCCCGACAAGCGCCCGATAAATGCGCGATTCGCACTCGCCGGTGGCCCGATACGCACTCGAATTACGAAGAATTTTTTTGAGAAGCCGTTTCCACTTCCGGTCCAGCATAAAGGCCGCAATCTACACAAAAATACAGAGTGACGTTCACATTCCTCCTTATTGACGCTCCAACTGTTAAACACAATCGAGTGCTCCAGTTGCGTCATCCAAGACACTTTCGACGACCAGAAATTGGCTTGTCATGGCGATTTAATTTGGAGGGTAGCTCTATCACTGCGCCGTATCTCACGCAAGTAAGGTTTCCTATTACAGCGTGCAAGAATTGCGGCATCCAGCAAGGCCCGGGGCTTGCCACAGTCGTTGTGTCGGGTCGTGGCCTGGAGGGCCAGGGCTTGCCCGAAAACTACATATGCAGGAGTCCTGTAAGGGCCGAGGCTCGCTCGTGTGGTTTTACTTGGGCCGCGGGTGTTCCGATAAAATATTTGAGGCCCGCGGCCTTTCCGTAATGATAACATCGGGCCGCGGGTCGCCAAGCAAATAAATCTAGGGCCGCGGATGGTCAGTGCAAGAATTTGACGCCCGCGCACCGCCGTAAGACACCGTTAGGGGCCGCGGATCCTCGCAATAATTGTCTGAGAACCTAATATAATGATATATCACTATTTTGCATATGCTTTGTTTTGTTTCGTATTATTTTTGCATATGCGAGATCGAAGCCTGCCAATATCACTATGTGAACAACGAGGTTATGTACAATCTTTTTAAACCTATGTTTCATTAGCTGAATGAGACAAAAGGAAAACAAGAAATTTGCAGTGTTGCTTTTGTGCTCTGGAGCTAACCAACGAAAAGTTGGCTGCAAATCACATTGGCACAAGCCTTTATGCAAAACATAAATTTAAGCTTATAATCTAAGAGGTAATGAATTTCTGTTGGAATTGCGCAAGAGTTTCGTGCTAATCTAATATAACTAGCACATATGGATAAGTAATCTAGAGATTTGAAAAAGCTCTTATGCAGATTATTTGAATACTAGTCAAACTACAAATTCGAGTCAAATTCACTCGGAAAAAGTTAATTATTGACAGTTTTTTTTTTTGGAAAGACATTTCTAAAAGCGTAAATTTTTACGCACGTTTCTATGTAGGCATATAACGCGAATAGACGAACCGCAATTAGTAAATCAATAATTTTTCAGGGGTGAAGCTACAACGGCTTTTGATGGCATGAAGTGAAAAGGGAAAACTAACAATTTTTTTGAATACTACTGTGTTATAAAAGTAATTACCGATATCGTTAAACTTTCTTCAACACTTTTGAGCCCTATCTATGCCTTGCGCATGGTTAGGTAATCAAGCCACTCGGTTTGGCAATTTACCCAGTAAGCAACTTCGCATCGGGCACTATGGTATGACGGCATGGCCTGAGCTCTAGAGACGCTTGAGGAGAATTATAACGGTTAATCAGATGATTACATTTTTGAGACAGTGGTAGTTCGAAAAACACTTACAAGGAAAGGATACTCGGTCACCGTGGCCTGGAATGTATACTGCAAGATGCACCTCGAAACGCTGATTTCAAATTTGTGCTCGATATCTGCGAAGCGATCTTCTGAAGAAAGTTATGAAGTTTTTTTCGTAAATAATTTCATACTTTCGTGTAGTTAAAATCATCAAATTTGTTTTAAAATACCATTTGAAGCTATTGAAGAGAATCTTGAAAGGAATACTGTTGTATTATACCTATCTAAATCGTATTCAGCATTTGAAAAGGAAAGAAAGTTTTTATTGATGATTTTGACCCTCCGCAGTAACGCTGTTTATTCATGGAATCATAACTCCATTCAAATTATCGTTTCGCAGATATGGAAGACAGTATTCGAACCAGCATCAAAAGGCGCATTTTTTGATATACAAATCATTATGAACGGCCGCGGTGACCAAGTATCCTTCCCTTGTTGGTTTGTTCTCCCTCTCCAATATAATTGAAGGCATTACGTGCCCTTTTTTCGAGACCGCTTTGATGGAGGAACCTGTAAATCTGTGAAAAAAGTTCAGAGGAACAAACACTTAGTAAGAATGCTCGCATCCGTTTGTGCAGCTCATAGAAGGGCACTTTCTTTGCAATTGCAGTGAAGGAATGATTGATAATCGCGGCTTTGGTATTATGTCATGAGGTTCACTTTGCAACGCCAATCTTGTTAGATTACGTTTGTTGTTTGCAGAAGAATTCTCTGAATGTAGCCATGGGCGGTGTTCTCATTTGTGGTGTGTTTGCACAAGAGTACGAGCAGTCTAGCGATAGGTTGTAGAGGTGGCCAAAGGTTAAAGGGTGATTTGTTGAATTATTAGGCAATTTGCTCTCTTGGCGCGGATTTGCGTTTCTTTAGGCACACGGTGCTTCTTCGCGTAAGATCTGTTAAAATGCATAAAGCAACGGTACGAAAATGTAATCGATAATTCTTCTACGTCAACAATGTAATGGTTCAATACTGTGGTTGTAATGGATTTTTGAAATTTTGGGTAGCGCTGCCTATATCAAAAATCATTACTTCCTTACATATAAAAATCATAAAGATAAATAGTTATTAACTTTTTCAGGGTCGCAAGCACGGAGGACACTGTGAAATGCGTTACGTCCCGGAGGAAAGACGCTCACGTTTGGTCTGCGTATGTAATTAGTGATACTCTGAAAATCACACTGAAAATCACGAATAAAAAGGCTTTGACAGTGATGCTTCGTTGATCGAACTTGCCACCCATTTATTCGCCCTTTATTCTATTTGCAAGAATGATCATAGGAATTAAATCGAACTTGATTCAAATGGTTAGAGTAGTTAGTAGTAGTAATAGTTAGAAAACTGACATATGACATACACACACACAAAGTTGAGCTCTAAACTGTCTGAATAGTTTATAAAACTTTTTGAAATCATTATGAAAGAAACGACACTATCTCTAAATATTACAGTATCAACACTGCTGCCCCTCGCTTATACTTAGGCCCGTATGCACGCACAGAGCTTGTCAGTTGCAGTGTCGGGTGCATCAGCATCCCCACTCTCGCGCGAAACCTCGCTGCACCTCTTCCGCAACATGCTCTCTGACATATCCAATCAATTGAAACTCCGCCCGGAGAGTCACTGCGGGACCCTGCGCTCATTATTGCGTGCGATATACGCACTATGGCCTTTGCAAATCGATATTGTGGTGTGAGCGGCGTCCGGGCCTACCGTGAGATTCGGGCCACTTTCGGAGCAAATTTCAGTCTTGGTGGACCCCTCTTTTGCTCCGAATTTCAGTCATCGCTTAGATAGGGAGTCTACCTTACATCGCCACAAAAACCCGGCACCCATCTTTCTGTCGGAACGCTGCCTTTAAGTGTCTTGAGCTTTTGGCAGCATATGATAGTAAGGCCCGTTATCAAGCCAGTGCCTAAGTTGCAACGCAGAATGTAGCTCCGGAAGCGAGAAAATTGCTCTAGAATAAAGAAGAAAGATGCACGAGGACCCCACGGCACCGCCCTCCCCATCCATGCCCGCCCACCCGTGCGCGGCCATCCAATCACCGTGCCAAAAAGCCGGTCTGCGGGTTCTCTGAAACGGGGATTGTCGGGGTTTATTCGGCACTAACACCACTAACATGAGAAGTCCCTGGAGCGATCAAAACATGGAAGTCGAGAATCTGGGTGGACGGAGCCTTTAAAATGGTATGTATCCTTCCCTTGTTAGACTGCATGGCATACATTGTTGGTCACACGATGCATGATTGTCGACGAGGGCCTCCTTATGTCTTTGAGCGAGTTGTGACCAATTTAGTGTACTTTTACTGCAGTAAAGGGAAAGGTTGAAATTTATGAAAGTGGAAAAACAAAGTGGGTTTTGGCATTTCGAAGCAGTTTTCCAAACTAATGCTCGCTCTTATTTCTGTGACATGGACACTGTCTAAATGCATATCCTGCATCAAAAACCTGATAAGGCACCTGGTATACTGTTATAATGACTCCTAACTTCTCTTTTTTGTATGGATGTCCGTTTGTCATGATATTCTTAGAGCAATTCTAGCCAAGCTCTTGGTAACTACCAACATGTACATAGGTTGAGCACACAGATACAAGCGGATGCGGTTCATGGTTTCTGCAGATTTAATGTCATAAAATCATAACTGAATCCGAATTTGAGTTTTCAGCAAAGTCATGATTTGTTTCTCTTGAGAATGGGGGCCACGAACTGCTGCTCAAATATCCAGAATGACTTTTTTCCCAGAAAACGGCATCAGAGGTTGCATAGATAGCTGAACAATCAAAATTTTATCTGCAAGACAGTTCTAGAAAGAATTATTAACTAGTCAATAAAAGAGATGTTCATATGCTGAAGTAACAACTAACTTTTTTTTTCATTTCAAAATGGTGGTTTACGAAATTTGCGGATACTAGACTCGTCAAATGTTCGATATGATACACTGCAATGCTTTAAAATCTGCCTCAAGAGGGCAGAAAGCTTCGCTCAAAGTTATTACTCAACCGGAAAGGGGTAAATATTGCTAGCATTTATTTTAGTTCACAAACTATCATTTCACTTGTTTTTTACTACTCCCACATCAACAATGGCGCAAATTACTATCACTGATGTTTTAAGAGATGAAAGAGTGATAGAGGAAATTCTGTTTTTTAAGGTTGCAAAACAAGATAATTGGCATCTAGTCTGAATTCATAGGTCCTTCTCCTTCTTGGTTAAATCTCACTTCTTTATCGACAAGGAGAAACCATATTCTGTAAAACGTACTGATGATGCTCTCTCATGCCTTATAAGATCTTGTATTGATTCTTCCTTGAAGGCATTGTCCCGGCAGATTTGCGCCCTGGGAGATTAGGGTTGAGCCACAGTGCGCGGCGTACGGGCGTACGTGACCGCAGCGTACGTTAGGTATGTTCCACCATAGGAGCGTACGCGGCGTACACCGCGTAGTCTGGCCCAACCCATAGCTGTGGTGGGGTTTATGGTCACTCTACTAGCCTCCAGACCCAGTCTCGCTGGTTGATGTCCCCCCCCCCCCCCCCCGCGCTGACATAGCCCTCGAACCGACGGGCGGAACTCTAATCGGCGCACAATCGGAAGACTTCGCTTGCCCGTTCAGCGCGGGACCCTTCCGACGACGGCTCCCGCATTCGGCATGCTATACAAAGGAAAAAATTACAGGCATCAAGGTCTTTGTGCCGAGATCTCCCAACTTTCCGTCGAAATTCCCGTTCTAGATGCATATTGGAAATTGTGCGAACGTCCCAAAAACGGTCTTTTCACACCTTTCAAAGCTCATGTTCGGGTTCTACGTGTCGAAAAGGCCTACCTGCAGAAAGGTAGAAAAATCCGTTCGGACACTGCCTTTGTAGGCAACGTCCACCCAAAGTTTCGCTTCCCATGTTTCAGCCTTCCCCTCTGGTTACAGATACAATGTTCAGATTGTCCATTCTCAAAAAATCCGATTCCTGGGAACCCTGTCTTGAAGGCGCGGACGGCTTCTAGCACATGGATGGGCGGAGCTTGACGGGATCTGGGCGGAACACAATAGCATTTTGGATGTTCCAGACCCACCCATCATTCCCAATCAGAGACAACATTTGAGAAGCGGACCAAACCAGATGCCCCTCTTCTGGGCTCTAAAACTGGTCTTTTTTGTTATCTCGTAAGTCACTGCTTAATTGATGTGAGCAAGGCGTTAAAGCTTAAGAAGTAGCCCTTTGCAGTAGTAAATCAAAGCTGTTCAATGTCTTATCCCAGAAGATGACGTGTAGTGCTCTGGCAATTGATAAAAAAGGATTCGAATAGAAGATCTTGAGTGAACTAACTTTTGCAAAATGACTGTTCAAATGCATTCTTAACAAAAATTAAAAATGTTGCTAATTCCAAGGATGAGCCGGAGTATTCTACAGTTCCCTTTATGGGATCCAAAGAAAAACGTAATCATTCTTGTTGCACACATCATTTACGTCATTTGACCTTTACGAGTTTTAACAGATATCTGCCTGTCACTTGAAAAAAAAGAACAGTTTGTAAAATGTCAAAGACCGGTTTTCTTTAGCAAGCGTTTTCTGAATTCATTCGTGCTGTAATGCAGGCAATAGGGCAGTTTTCCAAAAACATAGTTACCGTTTAAAGTAGCGATAGGATTACACTTTCATGCCTTATTGTACCAAAACGATGTGCTTCTGAGTGTACTCACTGCATTTTCCACTAATAAAATCACTAGAATTAACTCTAAGTCGTACATCCGCGTTTCGATGCTCACATCGTCAAGCGCAAATTATTACTCTGCCATACAGCGAATCTACAATTTTCCCGTTTTCTTGCTTCAGTTTGAGCACTTGTTCTTGGACGATGGAGGACGCCAAGAATTTTGGTGGACTGAATGAATTTGGACCTTTACTCAAATACTTAGCTGATGCCAGATCTCAAAACCCCTTTTAACAAATATCTACAAACAACACAGCGCTTCGTTCTTAGTCGAAAGCTTGGAAAAATATTACTGTTCTTGAACAACTTTCGATGGCGTGGTCGATAAAGCAGTTGACTCTGCAGATTTTATGAGCATTGAATGCTTGCAAATCTCGCGGTACTTTTTAGGGAACCGCTCAACTCAAGAATACGGTTCAAAAAAAAACTCTTGAACTCAGGCATTTGACCAGATATAGTTATTGTCATCCAAACTGCTATTTATGGCAATTAAATAACAAGCATCAGAATCGCAACTCATTTACATCAATTTCTCCAAATGCACAATCTGAACGAGCATGTTTGATGCTTTGTTCGAGGTCTTTAGAAATTATCAGGTTGTTGGAAATGTTCGTTTTGCAAAGTTTATGTTGAAAGCATATAACTCTAGCCAGTCTTCATATTTTGGATGCAATCAAGATCATCAGAAGCAGTAAGCATTTCGCAACCTGACGCGCACACGCATATACAGATATCGCAAACGCGAGGACAACCATGCGTCAAAAAACCGAAATTTCTTTTGAAAACCTCGTCTTTGAGAGATTACAACTTCCTTCAATTTTTGTCCTTATGGCTGCTAATCGCTTACTTTGTAGACGCAAGCCAGTAGTGCTCTTTAAAAAACTTCTTTCAAAAGGGGCCTGCGAAAAGAAGAGTTAGAAATCCGAAATCGTTCACTTTTTTGAGCTTATTTGTCAAAGGCTAGAAGGAACCAAACTTTGAAGAATTTGGATTTTTATACAAATGGCCACATTTTTCTGCAAAAATTATAGGCAAAATGTTCTGACCTCAAGCATACAGAAATGAGCGAAGCTCGACGGTTGCCTTCATCAAGAAAAATTTTTGGACGGGAAAATGTCAGGCGAGTATTTTGGGCCGTCGAGTTCTCAGTCCAGATATATTCAAGAAACTTATTCAAGCATGCAATAGGTAAACAACATTCATCCCATACAGTAGCTATATTTTCGAAAGAATTCGTTTTTGCTCCCAACTGCGCCCAAGGAAGTTAAAGAAACAAAACTTCCTTCGAGTGCAGCTGTGCGAGATGCTGGTGAAATTCTCACAGATGAGACAGAGGCATAATTTCACTACTGTTGAAATGTACATGAGGAAAGTTTTCCAATGGTATGCAGAATCTATAGTGAAAAAGAAGTTTATGGTTGAAGGAAAGTAGGCAAAAACGGACATTGTTTTTGCAACAGCCTAATAATTGCAACCAGCTCAATCTATCACGTTGATATAGTAAAGCTTAATTTCTGTGTTTCAAGTGTTCGAGCACGTGCCCGTGCTGTACGTGATGAGCTCTAAGTTAAAGGTAAGCATGAAAGAGAAACGCGTTTTACTACACGCCCAAGGCTTTCATTCCAGAATGATGCTGCTAACGGACCCTTTCTCCTCCCCCCCCCCATGTTCTACACTTATAGTTGACGCAAATACCTCTTGGTTTGAAACTAGAAAAGAATTATAAAATTTTCTTATTGTTTTTGGTTGGTATTTAGACGAAGGAGCGGCTCCGTAATGTGTCAGTGCGCTCTTCGATATAACGATTTTCGTCTTAATGTATTTCTCCCACACTCAAAAAGAACATCCGCTGTCCCTCGGACGTTTTCCCCGGATTCAAATACCTATGGTTTTCCAAATTTGCTCTTAACTTACTACATCAGAAAAGAATTGCTTATAAAACAGTGTGCATGCAACTTAGGGAGGTAAACGTTGAGTTTATTTCGATCACTGAACACATTAGGTAGAGGAAGGTGCCTTTTCTAACAAGGCTCTAAAACTGCTTGAAAAGTAGTAGCAGACTTCCATCAAACTTCTAAATCGTTTTCGTGACTATGAATGTATCTCTAATGTCTGTACTTGACTCTCCTTTGAGTTTTCTGAAGTTTTTCTGGTTATGTTCATGGTGTGCAAGTTTTCAATGTCAGAATATCCGAAGACTTGTCAAACAACCGGAACCAGCAAACGGGTGCCTGCGTTTCGATTTGCTGAATTTTAGGTAAAAAGAGCTTTTGAATTCACATATGAACACTTTTGCCAAGTTTGCACATAATTCTGCCCGAGCCCTTAACTTTTGTAGGTTTTTTGAGAAAAATATGCCAGGGTCACCTTTCAACTCATTGTCAGTTCGACGCATCTTCTTATGAATCAGTGCCTGTTTGGTACGGTAACCGCGCAGTGGATAGCGCGGTTACGATCTTTTCAAATTTTTGCTTACGGCAGGCTATTCCGTATGCACGTAAATCTAACGTGAGCAAAATAAAACCTACCTACCGTGCAGCTACCGTATGCAAGCGGGCACGATCATAAATTAGAAGATGCGTCTCGTCAAGCAGAGTTGAATGATTCTCTTGGATTCGGATTTCGCTCAACTTCAAGCAAATGGAGACGCGATGCAAAGTATGGCAAATTTTAGCGGTGTGCTTTGATTTTTCACAAATTACGGGCGGTATTGTACTTATCATACATGGTGGCTTCTAAGCGAATTTGATCTAAACATCGTGTACACTTCTTCCTTTCTTAATCTGTCTATCTTTGTTCAGAGAAACGAATTAAGCCGTGTTTGTACTTTTGAGGCCCAGAATATTCTACACCAGTTTGCATTCAATTGCTGCTTATTTATGTGAAAAATACGGAATCTTTTTTACTCTTCTCTCTTTAAACCTATTCCAACATCCAAAGTTTATATGCGTTATAAACTTAGCAGAAACTGCGGCTTCTGAATTTCACTAAGGGCATGCTTAAGTTTCATTTGTCTGTTTTATTTACATCATAGAAAATATCGTTGTTATTGCCTACCACATGTACATATGCCATCGTAGCATTCTCCATCTCCCCACCCCTGAAATAGCTCGATATGAGGTATATTCAAACATAATCAAAGAACAATCTTTGAAACTCACTAAAGTGAGTTATAAAAACGTGCAAATGACTTGTTTATATTTGAGAATAATCAAAATAATTTATAAAATTTTATTAGAACTCCTTTTTCTAGATTTTAGGTGTCATGTACCCAAATTTTAAGAAAAAAATTTTTCCGTGGCTAAGGCCACACACCTTCATTTCAAAAAAATTTTTTGCCCCACATCCAGAACGAAACCTGAGACCGCCACTGTTGTATTTATATAAGGAGTGGTGGTAAATACATTAGTACAAACAAGCGTAAATAGTGTTTTTTCATCTGATGTCCTTGGATACTTCGAATATTGTCATCAATTCATAGCAAATTCTATAGTTGGAACGACCAAAAAATTTCGTTGAACGAATGAATTTCGAATAATCGGCTTTTGAAAAATATTCGAACGAACGAATATTATTCGATCTGTGATTTCCGGATTATCCGAATTCGAATCTTCGAATAATGCTACATTTCAAAATTCGAATGAACGAATATTCGAATAAATAAGATTGGTCGAATATTCGACTATTCGAATAATCGAATAATTACATATGGTCGAATATTCGACTATTCGAATAGTCGAATAATTTCGTATGGTCGAATATTCGACTATTCGAATAGTCGAATAATTTCATATGGTCGAATACTCGACTGTTCGAATAATTCGAATAATCTAGCGACTCAAACAATGCTGGTTTTTTCTTTGTTGCGGCTATCTACAAAAAAATTAATCGCTATATTTGACCTGATTTATAACTGACTAGCTGGCTTACCCGGCTCCGCCGTATCCGGACCAAATTTGGCACACATACACTTCGGGCCCCGGCGGGTGTCACAGTCCACTTTTCGTTATCGATCGATGTCGATTTTACCGATTTTTATCGATTTTTTTGCAGCGTTCACCTACAGGGCTAGGAGTTGGCACAGGGGGGAAGTGAGCATGGGGATTCCGAACACAATATTAGTTTTCAGAATTATCGACTACTTTTATTGATTTTATCGATTTTTTGTAAATTTTGACATGCGAGGCTGGGATTTTGCACAGGGGGGGGGGGGTAATCGAGCATGCTGATTACGAACACAATATTAGTTTTCAGGATCGTCCATTACTTTTATCGATTTTATCGATTTTTTTTGTAAAGTTTGACCTGCGGGGCTGGGAGTTTGCACAGGGGGGGGGGGTAATCGAGCATGCAGATTACGAATACAATATTAGTTTTCAAGATCGTCCATTGCTTTTATCGATTTTATCGATTTTTTGAAAATTTGAGCTAGGGGGCTGGAATTTGGCACAGGGGTGTAATCGAGCATGCTGATCACCCCCCTGTGCCAACTCCCAGCCCCCTAGCTCAAACTTTGCAAAAAAATCGATAAAATCGATAAAAGTAATCGATAATCCCGAAAACCAATATTGTATTCGGAATCCCCATGCTCGATTACCCCCCTGTGCCAACTCCCAGCCCCGCAGGTCAAACTTTGCAAAAAAATCGATAAAATCGATAAAAGTAATCGATAATCGTGAAAACCAATATTGCATTCGGAATCCCCATGCTCGATTACCCCCCTGTGCCAACTCCCAGCCCCGTAGGTGAACTCAGCAAAAAAATCGATAAAAATCGATAAAATCGACATCGATCGATACGAAAAGTAGCCTATGACACCCGCCGGGGCCCGAAGTGTATGTGTGCCAAGTTTGGTCCCGATCGGTTCAGAAATGGAATTTTCTATTCGGAACATACGTACAGACATACATACATACAGACAGACAGACATACATACATACAAACAGACATTCAGCTTTATATATAAGATAATCATATGTGTAGCAAGTTTTAGAATGACGAGGTTAATGTCGTTGGTCAAGTTTCCGCCGAAGCTACACAGAACTTTCTCCCAAAGCTAAAGATTTATGGAAAATCTTTTAGATCAGGAAGTTGTTTATAATTCATTCGTAATGGTCAGCATTGCGTGAGCTCTAAGACTAGCCCTGGAGGAGCACGAGAAAGGCCTGCAGTAATAGAATCAGTGAACCCCCGCTGTTGTCCCGAAAGTTTTGTCCGTTTTTACAAACCACTATAAGACCACGCACAATAAAGACCTGAATGAGTTGCAGCATGCGTTCGATGCAGCTTTTCCTTCTCTTCTTTGGGAATACATTTTCGAATCACAATCTTGTGTGCTTTATTTACTAATTGCCGTCCGTAATTTATCTGCTCAAAGTTAGGCTACTTTTTTAAATTTCATTTCAAACTTTCGGAAAAAATAAGTATGGATCAACGACAGCAATTCTCGGACTACAAGGTAATACTTATAGATTCCCTAAATTTGCTGTTTTTAGCTTCAAAACATCATTTCTTCGGATGTTTCGATTTTTGGCAAAGTCATGAGACACGCAACTGCAGCAAATAAGAGTTTTTGAAGCTTTTCGAAGTGAAATACGATTCTACCAAACATATCTTGTTGCTACATAACCAAGTTTGATCTGCATTGAAAAAGCAGCTTTTGGAATTTTAGGTACTTTTACGTGGTTTAAACGTAATCAAAAAGCCGCAGTTTTTATCAAACAAATAATTAGAACGAGCTTGATAAACATGGCCTATGTAATCTAAAATGGGTACAATGTAGCCAAAGGCTTGCTCTGCATAACAGTTATCAGCGCTCTTTGGAAATATCAGAATAAAAATTTTTGAAATTCGGTAAAGATTTGGCGTTAATTCTCAGCTGCTCAAAAGCCATGGCGATAACATTGCAAAGACAGAGTAGATCAGAGAGCAAATACAGCTGTAAGAAAGAAGATAAAAATTTGTATAATCGTACCTAAGTTATCCATGGATTGGTGTTCTGTGAGTTCTAGTAAGCAATGAAGAAAAAACGGACAAAACTCTCGGAACAACCTAATATTTCTGTGTCATCTTAATCCAGAAAAAGAAAGCTCATGGAAATATCCGTATGCTTGCTGATAATCTAATACTTGTCGGAAATTATCAATTACCGAGTTTCACAGTTTCGGCTGGAGGATTGAATTCTCACAAAGTTGTTTTAGTTGTATTTTTGAGGTTTGCACTTTTGTTATAAGGGATCTTCCATATCCTTCACTCAGATTCAAACTAATTATTGTTCAATCTACACGCCTATTCGAAGTGTTACTACTCTACGAACTTTGCAACATTTTAACACCAGTTTTCTACCTCCTGACTATAACGGCAGCCGATTTGAGTATAGTGACTGATTTACAGGCTGCCGCCACAAGTCAAGCGGCTCATGTCACGACCGCCTTGCTCCGGCCTTGCGCTGTAACGTATCTTTCGTATTTTGACATGCGAGCGGTGATTAGGCTGGCAAGGCAAGTGAAGATCTCGAGATGAAGAAATGAATGTTGCCTATACTTGCTGCCTTAAAGGACTGCTCGTCCTTCACATGCTTATGCAAGCTGTTTGAGGACCAGTGGTCAGCTAAAGGGCGCTTAATGACGGCTTTGCTTCTTCACCCAATTTAGAGCTTGGAGGTATTTCCGCATGATATCGCATCTCAACTTCTCAGACGCGATTTCCAGAAGGTAGTTCAGCACTCCAAAGGAATTGTGCATAAGACTTATCATCACTATGCTCTGGCATGACTCGACTCATGTCTTAAAAGGGGAAGCTTGCTAGCCATTCGTCATATGATAATTCATTTGTGTGATTGACCGATCGGAGACGTACTTGTACTCAGTGTAGAACAGCTGAAGTTTTTTTGACATCGAATGTTGAATGAATGTTCCCAAATATTCGAATATTCGAATGAATGTCTCTCAAGCTGGCTCGAATATTCGAATATTCGAATAACTGTCTTTTAAAATTCTTCGAATAATCGAATATTCGAATAACTCATTTCTCCAAATCATTGAATGAACGAATTATTCGAATACAGGCCTTTTTCATGTATTCGACTATTCGAATAATCGAATAATTGGACTTTCTCGAATATTCGACTATTCGAATATTCGAGAAAGTCCAATTAGTCCAATAGTCGAATATTTCGAATAAATTATTCGAACACGAATATTCGGTTCTAACTATAGCAAATTCTGTTACTATCGAAATCAGGCGACAACTCTACGGTATGTGATTCTGCTCAGAACAAAAAAAATTGGAGGAAATTACCATAATTTTACCAATACCGCTATTTTGTGCACAAAAATATTTACTGCTGTCAACTTGTAATTCATAAAATTTCGCTTTCTTTTTCGCAACAGCTATCAGGATGAACCATTTCGATATTCACTAAAATAATGAGCGATTGCTTAGCAAGTAGGTCTCAAAATCATATATAGTGTGGACCCCGGCCAACTTCCCATAGGTACCAACGCGACGCGCACGCAGCGCACGCCTCTGCTGCCTTCGACGAGCTTTCTTTTAGGGGTCTCAATGATTGTTTTTGTTTTCTCTCTTGTTTATCGTTGTTTCTCCATAATTTCTTTATTCCAGATATGGTCGATCGAGACAATGGACCCTAACTTAAAAGTTAGAAGATAGCGTTGTTCGTTCTCACGTTTTCTTTGTGAGAGCCTCGATGACTGTTTGGAACTTTTACATGCAGGAGCAATTGGAGTTAGCTTACTATGAACAAGAAAGTAACCTTTGCAACAAATCAATATAATGAGCATAGAAAAACCCAGACATTCTAACTCAAACACAAGCGCATTTGATTAAACGAAGATCGAAAGGCAGCGGGAACCTCTCCAAGGCAGAGACGATAGAAGCACCAATCAAAATCGACCATAGACATTCGTTTTTTTGTGGAAGAGATTTGAACGAAAGAACCTTTCGAGATTAATCGAAAACACCAACTTTTAGCGAAGAGAAAACGTAAGAACGAACAACGCTCTCTTCTAACGTTGAAGTTAGGGTCCATTGTCTCGATCGGCCATACCTGGAATAGAGGAATTATGGAAAAACAACGATAAACAAGAGAGAAAACAAAAAACAATCATTTAGACCCCAAAAAGAAAGCTCGCCGAAGGCAGCAGAGGCGTGCGCTGCGTGCGCGTCGCGTTGGTACCTATGGGAAGCTGGCCGGGGTCCACACTATATGAGGTGTCTCGAGGCTTATGTTGTTTCGTATTTGAAGATTTGTAAATTTGCGCTAGCACAAAGGATTTGTCTCATTGTAAGATTATTAAAAAGAATATGTCTTTCGCTTTCGAATACTATCTTACCGAGCTTTTACTACTCACTAAATGCAGAGATAAAAATGGAAACAGAATAACATGCAAACTTTGATTATTTTAAGTTGACAAAAATATAGAACGTTGCAGATAAATCTGAGATCGTCAGTACATAAAAGTTTTTTGACCTACTACTCTTTACAACTGCAATTTTGAAGTGTCTGTAAACAGTTATCATTCTCGAAAAAAGTGACAAATCAATTGATTCTGGCGTTTTCCGTAGTAAACTCAAAATTCAAAAAGTTTGTGCTGTTTGGAGGTCTCATAGAGACTTCCAAACAGCACAAATTTTCACAACTAAAAAGCTTAAATCAAAAAACTTATGTACTGATGATTTTAGATTTTTCGCAGCGTTTCAGATTTTCGGCCTAAATCGAAAGAATCAAAGACTATCTGGTCATTTTTTTTAAATTTTATCTCTGCAGTCAGTGTGTAGTGGAAGCTTGTCCAGAAGTGTTTGAAAGCGAATAAATTATCCTTTTCAATATAATTACAGCGAAGCAAATCCGTTGAGCCGCAAAGTAACAAATTTTCAAAAATGAAATGACAGAGTTTCTGGACAATCTAAAATTTTTGAAAGCTAAAAAAAATCAAAGTAACTATGCGTTATTGCTGGTGCTTACAGTACAGCTTTAGCTCTACTTTAGCCAGTTTGTGTAGGAATGAGTAACAAAACTGCTTGTCAAGCGTGGGAACAGTTCCTTTTTTTAATTAACAATAAGTCGTTTGATTTTTTCATTTCGCAGCCATTCACGAAGTTACCGACTTTCCTGGCTTGCGAATCAAACCATGCCAACATATAGGCTATTTCGTTGATTAGTTGCATTAATCCCTCTATGTTCCTTTTGCATAGAGGCATTGATGTGAAGTTCTTCGGAGCTAAAAAAAGTGTCTACAAGAGCAAGCGTTTTCAAGGCGTGGTCGACTCATGACAGGACTCAGCACTTTGACAGCTACGGATGCTTTCAAATTGTTTATTGTGAAAAATGCAAGAAAAATGTTGTGACTACCGCAACGTTTCTGCATTTATTAGAAAATTGGTCACACCCAAACTTGCAGAAAAAATTCTCTAGATCAATATATCTAGAATGACGTTCTTGCCGACATTTTGCTCATTGCACATTGAATTATAATAGTGAAACTGAAATAGTAAATAAACTTATCTGTACAACAAGGGAATTACCCAAAATTACCTTGAACTTTTGACATGAAGCTTACGTAGAATTACTCCTCTTGATACGCTGATCACAAATCAAAGCTCTGAACCAAGATATGGCGATGCAACGCAGATTTTGGATTCTTGTAGAGTTCGGTAATTTTTTAACGAAGAGTGAGCGATATCGGGACTGCAGACTCGAGGGAAACATTTTGAACTTTGTTCAGAGTTTGTCAATGCCTTCATAGTATATCAAGTTTCGGAAACCGTCTTTTGTATTTTAATGAAGACTTTTACGTTTTGAAAAGACCATTGCTGACTGCTAGGTAGAAAGTGACTTCGCCGTAAAAGAGTTTTACCTTTTTGTTGTGACTTATGACTGACTTATGTTCCAGCTAACAGTATGACAAAATTTCATTGGAGCTCAATATTCCAAACTCAATCTGTATTATATTTAGCGGACCTTTCTTTTCGCTTATTATTCTGCTGAAAAGGACAGCCAGACTGTATGATAGATTTGAACAATCAACCTACTGATCATTGGCAACTAACGTTTTGCGGAAATCATCCTCGAAGATCTTTTTGATCGCGCCGACGACGTCGTGCTCCTTGGACGTTAGCACGTAATCAAACTGTCAACATGTTGAACGAGTTGACTGCGCTCGTTAGAGACTTTTGGAATTTTACGTCTCACTTAGAAAGGTTTGCCTATTGATGCTCAAGGAACACAGTTGAGAATTACTGAACCTTAATTCCAATAAATTCCGCTCACAGCAAAACCAGCATATTTTCGGTACTCAGATCTTGTGTTACTTTCTTCTTTCTGCATCTTACGCTTTATGCCTAATGCTTCAAAAAAAGTTTCAACATGAGATCATAAGATATACGAAGCGCAGCTGCGTGTAGCATAAGTGTATTCGTTCTAGTGTTCCAATTCAACAGGTTTTGGCAATATGCCTGCGTTCCTCAAATGGGCGCTCCATCGCTTGAAAGAAGACTTGCATGATCTTACACTTGCCTATGTGTACAACAAGTTGGGACAGGAGAAAGAGAAATCAAAGTATTGGGTTAAAACGATTAGACCACTTGGAACACCCAGACCTTGGAGTTTTACATCACCATCCTCCAGGGGGGGGGGGGGGGGGAAAACAGTATTTCCGTAATTGCTGTGCGTATTTTTAGGAGTAACCGTCTGGTCCTGGGAGGCCTGTGTGAGTGAGGATGAGTGGTCTGACTTCACCAGCGGCTAGGTGGCTGCGAACGAGCAAGAAGCACTTACATTGTAGCAACGCCGCAGTTTAAGCTGGTTTCATGCTGACTGTAAGTTCCGGAACATTTGAAGCACAGCGCAAACAGTTCGAGCGTTGCTGGAACTGTTTCAAAACTCTTAAAACAGTATGAAGCCAACTTTAAGCTGATTGTCAAGTACATTCGGAAAAGGACTACTATTGTCATTGACTGCTGGCGTGCCTACAACGAGTAGCGTCTTTGCCGTGCAACGCTTTGAATTTCCTCCCACAACATCATCCCTGCTCATAAGCTCACCTCTTTACGCGTGTTTTTTACATATTTTCTCGGAACTTGCCGGAAACTTTGATATAACACACAGCTAAGTTTGAGGGAATCTCTGAGAAAACCAAGAGAACACCTTCTCTGCAAGAATTTCATTTTTCTCTTGAGAAGTTGAGGAAGGAGATGAGTGTGAACAATCATGATCAGATCACAGCATAATGTACAACCCTGCGCAGAGCATATTCAAAGACACTTTTCAAGAGTGCAGGGTGGCCGATAAGTATGGGCGTTACAACATGTAATGTCCCTTTTTTCAGAAATAATCTATCATGGCGGCTGATATGCATGTAGCTTACGGACAGTCTCTATATTAAAATAAGTGAAAATCACGCGAAACGAAGCCCTTCTGATGCAAACGGGACTCCTATGTCTACTTTCTCTTCAGAGGCGCTGCGGCGCGTTCAGTTAACATCACATTTATAGTAACGTGTCTTATTTTGGAGAGGAGAATTTTTTGCTGTTACAGCACAGCGTTATTCCTCGGACTGTCCTCTACAAAATCTCAGGTCTGAGAATCTATTCGATTAATAATTGGGCTAATTCAACGGATTTGCAATGAGTACATTCTTCAAGTAGATTTTTGACGCATCAACTTCAAGGTAAGCTGCTGAAGTATGAATGCATGCGCAGGAATTCAGTCTTGCAGAAGTGACACTTCAAGATGCCTATGTTTTGGGCATGCAAAAATAGTCTTGCAGCAATTTGGCTATGAAAAATCATTGAAGGAAAAATGTGAGACCCATACTTTTCGGCCACCCTGTACAATAGAAAATATCGAGAAAAGCTAAAAAAACTGATTTTAGGGAGCAGCGGCTTGAAGAAAAGTCAATTTTTTCAAAAATTGAGCATGTAGCAAAAATGAAATTGTGGTAAGAACTTCTACAGCGTTGCACAGAGCAGAGCGCAATCTTATTATCGTATTATCCGTCCGAGACAAAATCATTTTCCTCTGGAAAAGGTGAGCAGTGAGCAAGAATAGTTGTGAAAGGGAGATGTACAGCGTTGTGCAGGGCGGTACGCGATCTCAGGAGTGGTTCATGCGTTTTTCCGGCTATTTTTTTCAGAAGATCTCTTACTTACCTTGAAGAGCACTAGCTCTGTAAAAGAATTGTTTCTTTCTGAAAAATATCAGAATTGAACGAGAACGGTTTCAAAGAAATAATTTACAGCGTTGCGCGGAGCAGATATACATATACATATCTATAGCCCAACAGTACAGGAGAGTATGCCAAATGTTGATTTATATGCGAAAAAGTTTGTTCAATTATGACCACATGTTAGCGGCTAAAGCTTCTTCCAATATGTTGCACAAAAACACCGCTGTTTGCTTGTCATAACTGACAAAACGCTCCTTTCCCACAGAAACCAAACGCATGCTTCAGCTTGATTTACCATAGCTATTTGCTGATTCAACACTCAAATCTGCATCTCGAAAATCTACAGGATCTTGACATCGTGGGACAAATAATGGTAAAATGCAACACATCTTCGAAAGATGTTTGTTATCACCATTTCTCTTGTACACATTTATATAAATTAATCTGAATGTCTGTTTATATGTGTCTGGGCGTCTGTCGTATGCCCCAAAGAGAAATTCTTATTTTCGAGCCGATCCAGAAAAAACTTGGCACGCATACACCTCGGGGCGGGATGGGTGTCGGGTTACTTTTCGTCATCGATCGATATCGATTTTATCAACTTCTTCGTTCTTTTGTAAAGTCTGACTTGCAGGGCTGGGAATACGAGTACATTATTAGTTTTTAGAATAACTTGTTTAGCAAATTTATTTTTGTAAATAATCAGAGTAAATTTTAAAATTTTTTGAAAATTCAAATTAGCCTTGTAAAAAAAGATTTTCGGGGGCGTGGCTGACGCCACGTACTTTCATTTGAAAAAAATTTCCCCCCTCCGGACGGGAATCCTGGGACCGCCATTGGTTGGTGATTATTATGTTAACTAACATAATTATGACTACGTTAATTAACATATGTTGAATGTTTATATCCTTGTTACTAAATTTTGTTTTTCGAAAATAAAAGATATTAGGTTGAACCGAAAGTTCTGTCGCACCATTTTCAAAAAATCATAACTTCTTTCTGTCACGACGATTTTGCGTAATTCAAATTTTATCTGAAAGCGTAAAGCATGTAGTTTCCAAAAGCTCCCTGCGGAGTTTTTGACATGCTCAGATGGCAGAGATAAAAATGAAAGAACGAGATCATCCAAAATTCGGAATTTTTAAGCAAGAATTCTAGAAATTCAGAAACAGTGCGATAAAATCCAGAAAAGCCATTATCCTAATTTTTCTTACATTTGATTACTATCTGAGTTAAGTTTGTGCTGATCAAGTCCTTCTTTCAAAAATTATGATTTTTTGAAAAATAATGCCGAAAAATCAATTTCCTAAGAATTCTTAAGAAATGGATTTTTTGGCATTTTTTTCAAAAATTCATAATTTCTGAAAGAAGACCTCGATCAGCACAAACTTGACTCGTTTAGTACTCAAATGTAAGAAAAATAAGGATAATGGCATTTCTGGATTTTATCGCACAGTTTCTAGATTTTCAGAATTTTTGCTTAAAAATTCCGAATTTCGGATGATCTCGTTCTTGCATTTTTATCTCTGCAACCTGAGCACTTTGGAAAGTCCTCAGGAAAATATTGGAAGCTACTTGCTTTACGCTTTCAGATAAAATTTGAATTGCGCAAAACCGTCGTGACAGAAAGAAATTATGATTTTTTGAAAATGGTGCGACAGAACTTTCGGTTCAACCTAATATTTAGTTAAATTTCATCTGATTAAATAGAGGATGAAAAGCTTATTCAAACTACAAGCAAAAAGTTTGGGTTCGTGTGCTAAGAAGTAAAAGCAAGTACCTCTTTATTCTCTTTATTGCTTACCAGTGCTTCACCTCTGCTTCGCAGAGGTTACTGGCATCGTGAACCGTGGTAAACTCACTTTCTGAGAGCTTGTCTCCCAAATCATTTTTCGGCTTATTGCAACGTGAGCCGTAGTTAAAAATGAACCATACTCGCTTCTTAACCTCACATATGTTTAGTATCGTAAATCATTCCTCACTGTAATTTCGTAACGGACAAACTCCACACAACTTCAGATTAAGCCGCTTATTATAAGTCATGATAACTTTATCTCTGGACTCACAATCCGGGTACTGTCAAGCTGTTTTCTCTTTCTCGATACTTCAAGTGTTCGCACATGTTTTATTGCGAAGATACTGCTCGCAATTCATAAATACTCGAAGTGAGTAGAATCCATTTTTAAGCAGTTATAAAAATTCCTACAATTGCGGATGGCATCATCTAAATTTTACTTGAACTTGAATGATATGTTCTAACATCACTGAGCGTCTGGTAGTTTTCATTTGTTAGAAAGCTGCAAATATTTTCATGCCCCTTAGCCTTATGATTACCCTAATACTTCACTCTTGTTCGCTAGAGCCAATATATCTGGTTGGTACGAATATCCTGGCATATAGCCAAGAATCAAGTTGATCCGAGAGCAATTGCGTGAGAGTATTGTTTTCGCTGGGGAGAACGAGACACTCTCCTCTCTCCCCTTTCAGAAAGCGCGTATAGAAGAGGCGGAGCGCGTGGAAATATCATCAAGAATGCAATATCCCAGCACTTGGAAGCTTTATACTCACGCGATATGGTCCACACAAACAATGATTTTTTAACAAACAAAGACGCCGCAAAGCCTGAAAAGGACTTTTGCACAAAACACCTTGTTTGCTTCTGTGCCCGGATAGCCGTTCAAGACAAACTTGTGATAAAATTTATTTTATGACACAAAAAATTATTTGCATTTGATGTAACGTTCATGTTTACGTTTTACTTCACGCACGGCGCTTTCAAATTATGTTCACAAAATAGATCATCTTTATCGGCACTAAACTTTTGACGGCAAAACATAATGTAGCATCAGTGCTGCACGATAGACACACTGACAGCAACGATATCCTTTCATAATGAGAATGATTACCGTCTGTAATGGTAACATTGTAACCACCGCTTGTATGCATCATAAAAGCGTGGCTCTCAGTTTTATCTAACGACTAGCTGGCTTACCCGGCTCCGCCGTATCCGGACCAAACTTGGCACACATACACATCGGGCCCCGGCGGGTGTCACAGCCCACTTTTCGTTATCGATCGATGTCGATTTTACCGATTTTTATCGATTTTTTTTGCAGAGTTCACCTACAGGGCTAGGAGTTGGCACAGGGGGGGGGAAGTGAGCATGGGGATTCCGAATACAATATTAGTTTTCAGAATTATCGATTACTTTTATTGATTTTATCGATTTTTTGTAAATTTTGACATGCGAGGCTGGAATTTTGCACAGGGGGTAATCGAGCATGCTGATTACGAACACAATATTAGTTTTCAGGATCGTCCATTACTTTTATCGATTTTATCGATTTTTTTGTAAAGTTTGACCTGCGGGGCTGGGAGTTTGCACAGGGGGGGGGTAATCGAGCATGCAGATTACGAATACAATATTAGTTTTCAAGGTCGTCCATTACTTTTATCGATTTTATCGATTTTTTGAAAATTTGAGCTAGGGGGCTGGAATTTGGCACAGGGGTGTAATCGAGCATGCTGATCACCCCCCCCCCTTGGGGATGATCAGCATGCTCGATTACCCCCCTGTGCCAACTCCCAGCCCCCTAGCTCAAACTTTGCAAAAAAATCGATAAAATCGATAAAATCGATATTGATCGATGACGAAAAGTAGCCTATGACACCCGCCGGGGCCCGTTGCGTATGTGTGCCAAGTTTGGTCCGGATCGGTTCAGAAATGGAATTTTCTATTCGGAACATACGTACACACAGACATACATACATACATACATACATACGTACATACATACATACAGACAAACAGACATTCAGCTTTATATATAAGATAATATTCCCTTTTGATGTCTATAAAAATACATTCAAGAAATTCCAAGACGTAAACTATTTTATAGCAGCTATCTGCACTAACGTGTCCCATAATTGAACAATGCTCCGATTGCTTCAAAATTAGGCACATATAAGCAGGGCTCTGACAGAGCAAATTCGACGTATTATATACACCGAAGTTGTTTCTCAAAGTAGTTGAAATCACTGTCATACTATGCCTCTGCAAGATGTTTTCTACCCTTTTTCTTGCTTTGTGTTCGACGCAGCTGTGCCCCAACCTCAAATGAAATCGAACCCATGAAAATGTTGGGCACAGTAGCGTCTTTCCTGCTTTACATTCTCGTGGGAAGTTAAAGATTCTTCACTCTTTTAACGGCTTTCCTTTCGCATTTCACTCATTTCGTTCTCATTTTTCTAATCCACTTCCTCTTTTGATAAGAAGAACCTAAATTTCAAAGCGGGGTCAAAGAATGAGCACCGGAAAGTTGTGTCTCCGTGCCCTCGTCCATACTTCCTATATTTTTTGTTCAAACCTACTTCATGTGTTCAAGGAAGCAAGTGCGTGGTTCCGCATCTGTATTGAAAGTGACATCTATAATATATGGTCTGAACAAAACCAACGAAGGGAGAATGTAGCGTACGAAAACCATCTTTCCGGATACATAGAGCAAAATAACGTTCTTGCTTTAGCCCCGATTCGCAGCTTTTCTCGTTACGAGGAGAAGCGAAAGCGAGGTTGAAGAAAGAACAAATAAGGATTAAGGTAAAGGAAAGGAGCTGAGAAAGCTTAAAAATGAAATTTATGGGAATATTAGAAAAAAGCCCCATTTTCCGCGCTTTGAGAATTGTTGGCGTTCACTAACTCAAGACAGATGCCTGCGGAAACTACGTAGCGGCTTTCTGGAAAACACAAATTAGGTCTGTTACGCATGGACGCACGTAGCCACATCTTCCTTGGTACATGGAAGCAAAACGGCGCTTTCCAAATTCGCTTCAGAAGGGGAAACGGAGTAGAAGAATGGGACAAAGATGAGTGAAGTTGGGAGAACGTTAAAAACGGTCAAAAATCTTTAACTCCAGCCGCTCAAAACTGCATTCAGGGACTGCAGCGCAAGCACAGAGTTACGGCATAATTCCAGCACAGTTTGAGAGCTGTGCTGAAAATGTTGCGAAACTTCCACACAAGCTACCGAAATCCCACGTAGTGAAAACTCCACAAAATTATTTTCAAGATTTACTTCCGTTTTTGTCCCCTTCTTATCTCAATTCCTTTTATTTTAGAATTTATGCTAAAAAAATTTAAATATGGTGTTTGAAGGAAGGCAAAAGCTTATGACACAAGGGAGCAGTGGCGAACCGAGGGGAGAGGGGGCGGCGCCTCCTCTCTCGAAAATGGCTCGCGAAATTTTGAAAGTTACTTAAATGTGTTATAAACATGTGCAAGCTACTTGTTTTTACTTGTAAATGATTGAAATAATTTTTCGAAAATTTTTAAAAATTAAAATTAGCATTGTAAAAAGATTTTTTTCGGGGCATGGCTGCCGTTACGCCCCCTTTCCCTGAAGTTTTGTGGTCAGAGGCTCGCAGAAATTTTGGGAAGCATCCCAAAAAAGCGCCTTCACCCAAAAAAAATTTTTGTAGCCCCCTCCCCCGAACGGAAATCCTGGGTACACCACTGCAAGGGAGTTATTACAGGTTAAACGTTCGATACATTGGGACCATGTATACATTGAGTCCGCATTTGGTGCAATGTGATTGCCTTTGCTTTGTAAACAAGGCACTTCTCTGTTCAACATCAAACCCTGATTTTTTTTTCATTCATTTTGCTAAAGTATCAGGGTAGTAGAGTCTTTGGAAGACGGGTAAAAATCGATGAATACAGGAGGTTACAGCTGCTCTGCAGCGAACTGTAATTCAAAGAAAATTAACAAATCTATTGCGAGTAATAGCTAGTAGTTAGCTGCCATTCCGGCGTCGCACATTACGTGAACCATCGTCAAACAGCTTGCGCGTTGAATGCCTCTTTTACTAAGATAAAATATCCTTTGATTCACTGGGAGTGGCGGCTGGTGGGGGAGCCCTGGGCTTTGCATCTCTCTTGCGTGCTCGCTAATCATTCCTAAGCTTTTAGCGATCGAAGCTCCGCCTTCCATTCGCCACTCCCAATAAACTAAAGGATGTTCTAACAAAAATTTCTGCCTTTTGACCATACTAGCTGGGATACCCGGTTTCTCTCGGTTTCTATCAACTTGACATGCTAGAACCCACGTCCTCTTCCACTTCCACACAACTTCTCCCTAGTCCTGTCCCAATTCTATATGTCAGATTCCTGCTCTCTTTTTTTGAAATCAGCACGCTCACTTACCTCCCTGTGCTCACTCACCCAGCCTAGCGCTTTGCAAAAAAGACAAAACTAGTAAAGTTAATGCGGTTATTTACAAACGGTCATTATGTTCGCAATTGACATACTCGTTTACCACCAGCAACTCTCAGCCCTTTAGTTCGAAGACCGCGAAAAAGCAATAAAATCGTAATCGATCTATAACGAAAACTAGCCTACGACACCGCCCCGCCCCGAAATGTATGTGGGCAAAGTTTGTTCTCGATGGGTTCAGAAATGCAATTTATTATTCGGAGCATACTACTCTCAGACAAATATGCGGTTAGATATACATAGAGACAGACATCATACAAACAGACAAACAGAGCTATATTGAAGGGGTAGCGCGGAAGAGTATTACTAATTTTGCCACTTGCTATACAAATTAATTGTAAGTGGCATTCCATTGTTCTGACTCTAATCTCTAAAAGTTTTTACATTTTTGCCGCATGTATTTTAATAACTTTTCGGTGCAATTTCCCTGATTAAAGAGCTTTAGAAAGATGGTTTCAGAAATACAATAACTTTTTCGGAAGTGCCAGTTGTTTCATGTGTTTTGTAATGTCCTCACACATGACTTGTGCCAATGTTCTGGCACGAACTTCTTCTGTCTCCGTCTTTAACACTTATTCAGAAGGAAACTTAGACGCTGTTAAAACGCGCAGTTGTTCACTGTAAATCGTACAGTAAAATTCTGAGGCAGTTACAATCTAGGGTTCGCAGGTACTGCCACGAAGCTCTGAATCGTGTTCGCTCATTCGTACTTGAATTCGCTTCTATAACGCACAATAATGTATTAATCGAAACTGCTCTGTGTAGGAAATGAAAACGGAGAAGCTACTGTTCCTTTCCATCATACTGTTTTCTGTGGTGGCTGTCTGGCCTGCTCACGTGTGTGAAATCCCACTTATTGGCTTTAATCTCTGCATCACTTATTGCAAAAATTTGGTAATTTTTGCTCCTATTATTTTCAAATCTAAAATCTGTAGGTGTACCATCGATTAATCAATTACATACCTGTTTTTCAGGGCAGAAAGACGGGAGAGTGTGAATGGCGTCAAGACCACAATGAAGGAGGTCGTTGGCGTCATGTATGCGTATGCATTCTGTGATGCCCTGCATATAACACTGAGAAATATAAATAAACATTTTTCTGCAGTAATGTTTCTGTGCCCAAACTTGCATTAATTTGTTTTTAGCAAAGATTATTACGCCTGCAATAGTCTAATGAAAAAGCAAGGATTCGAAAATGAGAAAACTCTTGAGAAATGTTGTCATACCCCTGCTTCTGAGCCTGACATTCTAAACAATATCTTTAATAAGGGGAGGATATTCGGTCAAGTGGCATTTCCATATGAAACGTGTGCGTCTGTTTTAGAGCATGAAACGCTGATTCCGAACCTGCTTATCTATCTGCAAAGCGGTTCTGGGATGGAAGTCGTAGGAATTTCTTAAGGCTAAAATTTAGTGGTTTGGCAAAGGTGCAACAGCTGTTGTGGACTTTCCAGCGCTTGAAAGGGGTATGACTAGCATGAATTAAAACTACTAAATTGCATAAAGTACCCTGCCGGTAATCATAGACCCTTTATGCATACAGACTACCCTTCTGAAAGATTTTATTGCAGCCGCGTGTTCAAGTTTTTGCTTCAAAAAATCCTATAACTCTCTCAGAAGCGATTTGCAAAAAACAAAGCAGATTTGAAATCAGCGTTCCATGTCTGCAATACAGTCTACAACTTATATGGAAATGCCACTTCTACCAAGTATCGACCCCTTGTAAGACAAACGGTACTATCATGATAATGCAATGAACACAATGTCGTCAGTATGAGTATTTGGTAAACAGCAAATATCTACCCTATTCAGGTGTATAAGCCACACATTGCTTTTCGCACATTGCTCTCACTTAATGCGCCCCATTGTAACAAGCAGTCTTTTGGAGTGTTCGCTTTTAGAGCGAACAGGGTGTGGCTTATACACCTGAAAATAGGGTACTTGTTAGTTTTCTATGATGCTCGCTTAACAATTGCCAGGATCTCCAACCTCTGATGCACCCATCCTTATTTTAGCTATTTCTCGAAAATTTTCGCAAGTGAATGCATTTTTATTTTCAAAATTTTTGGCATGATTTTTTTGATGTTACCAGAATCCATATTTTATTTTTTCAAATGATAATGTTCAATCATAACCGATTGAAACTTTTAGGTTCTGAAGGCGTTTGGAGTTTGAGATTTGTATTTTACGACTTTTCAAAAAACGAAGACTTTTGCAAAAAAGTTCTAAAAACAATTGCAGGCCACTCAAAGTTTTCCAAAAAATTTATTGTCTTGCAATCTGTCAGCTTCAACAGTAACTAAAGCTCTTCTGATAATTGGAAATGTAAATTAAAAAAGATGACTAAGAAAAGAGTGGGTAAAAATCATGAGTTGCAGATTGACGATTATTTGAGCGATTGTCGAAAATCCCGCTACAATAACGTCACCGCTAGAAAAAGGAAGATTTACTGCCGAACCATGTTTAACGTTTCTCTTTCATTACTCTAAACAATTTGATAGGACGCAAAAACGGCAGGAACTTTCGGACCGACCTGATATATTGAATGCAAGAGAATATGCCGGGGATTTAGAGATTCAGAAATTGGCATGGCAAGCAGCATCAAGCATTAGGATATGACTCATGAGAATGCTTTTTCTTCATACCTTTACTCTTACTGACATATCAAACAACTGTGACCCTTCCTTTTTTTATAAGTAAAATGTTGGGCATAAAAACTATTTATTAATAAATGCCTGTAAAGATGGATATTTCCCAAAAAGAGGAGAACATTTTGTAAGCAGTAAAGTGGTTTAAGTCGGAGAATTGTTACCTTACTTAGATACTTAGATGGCCCGTCCTCACGTGACGTGCGGGTCACAGTACAGAAGTTGCCGTTTTTCCCTGTCCCTCGCTTCAAACATCCATGATCCCTGGCCGTCGTCGGTGGCTGCGTCCACGAGTTCCAGGTGCGAAAATCGTATCCAGCTAATTTCTCAGCTGGTCCATCCATTCCACGACACACGTGGCTTCGCGAGGAATCCACTCCGATGTTCTTAGTGTCCATCTGTCGTCTGTTCTTCTCATTATGTGACCGGCCCATCGGTGTTTGGTTTTCGCAACGTATTCCGCTGGGTCACGAAGACGGGACATTCTTCTCATATCCGTGCTGCGAAGTCCGACTAGATGTTGTTTGCGTCGGGTCATCTTCAGAAGACTGCGCTCGAGCGCTCTGTGGGTGGTCCGTAAAGCTTTCGACGTGGCTACAGTGTCGGCCCAAGTCTCAGCTGCGTAACAGAGCGCTGGGAGAACGGTTGGGCACGAAGCTCCGGGTCCGTCAGTTGGTCGGTGGCTTCCTTCAGAGGCCCGAAGGCGGCCTAGGCTGTTCTTCTTCTCCTGTTAAGCTCTTCCCTCAAGTCGTTCTCCATGTTCATCGAACGTTTGAGATACACGTAAGAAGACGTCTCCATAATAGGGGTGCCTTTCAATTCCATTTCTGCATCTTCGCAAAGGGCGTTCCTCATGACTGAGTCTTCTTCCGATTTATTCGCAGTCCGATCTTCTTCCCTACTTCGTTCAGTTCCTTCAGCATCGTCTCTGCTTCGGTGATACTGCTCGAGAAGAGAACGATGTCGTCCGCAAAACGAAGGTTGGACAGGAATCTCCCATCAACTCGTATGCCTCTCTCGTTCCAGTCCAGTGACTTCAACCCACTGCAAGGCCGCGGTGAACAGCTTCGGCGAAATAGTGTCGCCTTGTCGGACCCCTTTCCCGATCGGAATGGTCAGGGGGCGATGGAACAGCTGCATCGTCGTTGTACAGTCCTTGTAGCAGTCGGCTAACGTCCTCACGTAATCGGGGTACACTCCTTGATCGACTAGCGCAGACAGGATGGCGTTGGTTTCGACGCTACAAAGGTTTTCTCGTAGTCGACAAAGGTTAGGACGAGAGGCAGTCGGTACTCCCAGCAGACTTCTATGACCCTCAAAACCGTCTGGAAGTGATCTATGTAGCTAAATCTTCTGCGAAATCCAGCTTATTTTTGGGGTTGGGCTTCGTCCAGTGTCCTAGATATGCGAGCGAGGATAATTGTTGTGAAAAGCTTGTACAGCACTCAGCAGGCATATTGGACGATAGTTCCGAAGATCCTCCCGTTCACCCTTCTTGAAGAGAAGGACGGTTCTTGACGTTCTCCAGTAATCGGGAATCCTCTCCTTCTGAAGGTAAGATGTCAAATGCAACGCTAGAACCTCGTGTAGACGGTGTCCTCCGGCTCGCAGAAGTTCGACGGAAAGATGATCTGGTCCTGGAGCCGTAGACTCTTCATGGTCTGTATCGAGTCGTCGGCTGCTGCTGAGTCGTCGGCTGCTGATGTTGGCGAGTAGCAGTTGATGATGCTGATGGTCTTCTGACGTGAAGGGCGTAGTCGTAGGATGCCTAGTCGGGGTGATAGGATCTCGTGGAATCGACAAGATGGACGATAGATGGGTGGACGACAAAGCCAACGCCTCCCACGTTTCGTGATGGAACCTTCTCACCACGAATGATGAGGGCCTCATCACCCATCTGTCCATCACGTCCTTCTCCCTGGACTTCGTTTCCTGCAGAGCGATGATGTGGTAGTTGATGTGCTCTGCAGCGTCGAGAAGAGCGTGGAGGTCGGCGTTTGTGGAGACTGTCCTGGCGTTGTTGGTGCAGAGCATGAGGCAGTCTCCATGGCGTGTCGTCCGGGCAGTGTCGTTTTTGTCCAATCCGAAAGGCGCCCTGAGTACCCTGACACTTTCTTGCTACCACCCGGCGCCGTAGGCGGGACACGATGTTCAGGATTTCTTTCTAATCTTCTAACTGGAGGAGTTATATGAGTTTTCCCCTACAAGAGGTGGCTTACTAGGCCTACTCTTAATTTCCACGGTTCCGGCGATCGCTGATCCCGGGCTTGGAGCGGGGAGGGATCGCCTAGCGACCAGAAGAAGCCAGACGGCGGGGGATATGGCGTGGCCGGTTCTTAGCTAGGCATCCGGCCGAAACCGGAAACGTCGAACTTCTTCACAGCTTGGGAGGCCTTACGAGAGTATACACTCGGCTGTGCATCGCAGTTCGACACCCAGTGTCGGAGAATTGTTAAGACTTCAAAATCAGTTGGTAAGCCCACACTGACAATGACTATAAATGTAGAAATGGAAAATTCTGCGCTCGATTAAAAAAACTGACTTCTTTTGTTGCAGTCTTTTAACTGTTGTTACGAAATCACGAAGAATTGTCACAAAATTTTGAGTTTTTGAGTTTTTAGTGCGAATCACCTCAGCTTCTTCTTATTACCTTACTTTTACTCATTTCTGCAGTTCTATTTCAACGTATGGAAAAAGGAAAGCTATTTCGCTTAGGTATGTTTTGCTCATTTTGTCTTTATAGCAATAGTACACTGAGAGAATGGCAGTGTACTAGGCTGTTGCATAAGTTCTGTCCGATTTTTTTGCCTCATGTTTGAAGCAGCCGTTAGGGGAAGT
>CATQJL010000112.1:59260387-59293675 GCA_958299035.1 Cylicocyclus nassatus | reverse complement strand
CTGCCTGCAGAATATTCTGAATTGGGCCTCTCTTAACAGTATTGACGTTAACCTAACAAAAAGTGCCTGCCTGACAATCTCCAAAAGAAAGGAGAATGATTGCACCTTTGAGAAATACGAGCATTCTGGTACCTCTCTTTTTAGGCCTGGACTAATAAGAGATCTTGGGGTGCTAGTTGACCAAGAGCTTCGATTTAGATCCCATATCGAGAAAATAGCACGTGCAGCCCTGCACAGACTCTTCCTCTTGCTACGTAACTTGAAGCATGTTGATGAGAAAGTTTACATCAGAATGTATATGGCTTATGTCCTCCCGCATTTAGAATATGCTAGCCAAGTTTGGAGTCCATATATAAAGAAGGATATCTTGACTGTGGAAAGAGTTCAGATGACTTTTACTCGTATCCTTTTCTATAGACTTATGCCTAACGACGATTACCCAGCTGCCCTCCCGTCCTATAGAAGTAGGTTGGCCCGCTTCAAGCTCTATAGCCTGCTTTACCGAAGGGTTGTTGCTGATCTAGTACTTGCCTTCCAAATATTACGTCTCGAGACTAAGCTTTTGCCTAGTGAATTTTGGGTTTGGAAGCCTTGCCACGGACGTACAGGTAGGTTTAATTTTTACTGTGCTGATTCAATAGGATCAACAAAATTGAACAAGCTTTTTTATAACTCCTTTTTTGTTCGTACTGCACGTTGGATGCAAAAATTGCCTGACTCTGTCATCTCTTCTGTTAACTCAAAATTGTTTAGAAAAAAGCTTTTAAAATGCGACTTTTTGAGTTTGTTAGGCATTGACGAGTCTGAATACTTTTAGATGTAGGGTCTCTTTTACAAGGTGTGTCTTTCGTTTATTTCAATCCGTTTTTTCTTTTCCTCTTTTTTTTTCAGAAAATGGTTAAATTCGGCTGACTGCTTTACATCTTCTTTCTTGCCACGTCTTTTTCATCTGCGATAAGCTTGGGAGTTTAGCTTTCTCTTAAGTTTGTAGTTGTTTTTCTCGGTTTCCTTTTTAGATCCCGCTTCTCGGCGGACTCAAGGTGTGTCGTCCAGTATACGTTGACAACGCATGATCGAGTTCCAGTTCTTTTATTTGCCTGTACTACCTTTCCTTTTGTAAGAGTGTAAGATAGATGCCGTTTCGTATTGTTTGATCTTTGGTTTGATGATGTGTCAGTTCAATTCGACTGAGACATATTTGTCGTTCTGGGTCTAATTTTTCTTTTCTTCCTGGTGCATAAGGCTAACCTAAGGAGACTGCCCGAAATATTTTTTTACCGAGCATATTTCCAGTTTTCCTATTGAGTTTGTGGCTCATCCAGTATGTTCGGTTGTACTAGGGTTGCCTAGTTTGTCGCGCTAGCATGCCCTTTTCATAGTCTCCGTCATACTCCTTGAATGTAGGTCGCTTGCTGGTCAGCGAGGGTGGCATGCGCAGACTCATATGAATATCCTTTATGGCAGCGCTTCTGATAGTTAGTCCTTGTGTTCTATCATTCATTAGTTAACCTAGAGTGGCGAATGGTCTCAAAAAAAGCTATTTTATTTTTCTGCATTAAGCCTTTCTTGTCTCTGAGTTTGTGTATTTCTAACACTGATTTTTGTTCTCAAGAATCTGTTGGTTACTAACCCGACACTATGGCGCGCCTGTGGCGTATTCAAATAAATAAATAAATAAATAGGATACTCATTGTTTTGATAAATAATTCGAAGTGTAGAAATGTAAGTTCCCTATGGTTTCATACACAAATCTCTAAATTTCATACTGGAAATCAACAGTACGTCAGCGAATTGTGACTTGGAAGACAATTTCAGCCATTTTATATCGACCGCAGGTAGATAGCATGTTTGAACAAAAAATATTATGCAATGGTTTCTGGTTCTAAAAACACCAATGTTTCTAGAAAACCATAATCAACCAAAATCCGCTTTATACTGTGGCCGCTTGTTTCTTCCCTTGTCACATATCGACAGAGGCCCGTAGTAAAGCTCGGTCACGGGAGATGATCTCCCCTGAGGCTCTCATATGAGGTTTTGCCGGGTGAGATGAGGACTTTCCGCGTTTCCGTGGTGTGACTATGCAAGGTCACCCTACAGGTGAGCTTCAGATGAAGCCCGGTAGGGAGATCACCTCCCTGCCGAGTCATCGGAGATGAGCCGGGCGACGACATTCGGTGAATACTGTGCTAAAGAGGAGAGCGCAGAGAAAACCTCCGTAAGCTGCTCCTGAGTAACTTATGAAACATCGCAGATGACGTTCTTTTGCGGTCCAAAACTCCCAAAATTGCACAATTTCGGGCGCCTGAGTGAGTGAGGATCGATGAACAGCTGATTGCGCGACGAAATCGGAAAAGGTTTTTTTGCTTTTTTTGCAGTTGTTGCTTGTTTTTCTTGAGAAAACCGCTTTAAATAGCAAGACGATGAATTTACTTTCCTACTCATTCTTCGCCAAGTGTGATTTTTCCTGATATTATTCCATACTGATATTATTGCGTATTTGTTTTATCCCGTTGTTCGCTTAGTGAAATCTCTGATAGCGGCTGTCATCGATGTTTTCGACAGCGGCCGCTATCAAAGATCGCCAGGCCAAGTAGCAAAAATTGTACGCTGCCGCACTCGAACCACGGCCCTGCCGCTTGAAATGCATTAGTCTTATCCAATCGACTAGTAATGCACAAATGGCAGAAACGTTCCGTCGTTGAAAACGCGATCGTTCAGTAAGTGATCTGCTCGAAATCAACCGCTCCCCTGGCAATGTGCTGAGGCGCGATGAGATCAACTCCGGTCCGCCTCAAGAGAGATGCCCTGATGGGGGGTTTACTACGGGCTAGAGTGTCCCAAAAAACCTGTGCCTACTGTTTGATTGTTAATAGCTCTCTTGTCATTGAGTCTTTCAAGAAGCTCTAAGCACCTTTTTGTAAAGCTGGCTTCAATCTTGTTTTACAGCATGGAGCAGCTATCGATCCCTCTTCACTACTGTAGAATTACGGTAGTGAATTGGGTTTTGCGTCATTAAGGGTCATATTTTACCTCTAAGTAAGGACTAAAAAAGCTAAAAACTCTTACACTAGGTTAATCAGGGTCGATGATTTCAAATATGAAGCTCTCAGTTTACCGTGATGCTTCTTCAACAAATGTCAGATATAACACAACGACGGTTTTCTAATAATTGTCGAAAATTTGATTAGGCCACTCAAAAGCTCTGCGGACGCGTAAAAACTTATGCAGTGAAATCAGCATGCATGAAAACCTTGTTACACAAATGATTTTGTTGAAATTTTTTTGAACGGCCTATTTCACAGTGGCGCCACATGCTGTGAGTTCCTACCGTAATATTATAGTAATGAAGGAATATCGGTAATGCGCTCCATACTATAAATCTAAGTTGAATCCAGCTCTACAAAGTGGTACCTAATTCTCCCCGAAAGTTCTTACGACAAGAGAGTTATTAATGATCAAACAGTAGGCATTTTTATAAAACATCCTGTATATTCTGAATCAGCTTCAAACCCTGATTCCAAATATACTATCCTAGCTGCGACTCACCATTCCGAGGCGAGTTTTGGGCTTTTGCACTGCACTGACATACTACGAAACATGGTAAGACTGCCTGTAGGTAAAAATCTTTAGGAAAAAGGTGATGAGATATCGAATTAACAACAAATCCAATCCTTCCTCACTAAAAAAAAGCTTAACGCAAGTGTATTGATACTTGAAAAATAATCCGTGTTGCCAATAAGTTAATGAATATGCAAATTTTGTACGGAGTCCATACTCGATTCAAATCGATGCCTCGCACTAGGAATAGCATATTTGGAGTCAGCGTTTGAAGCTAATTGAGAATATGTAAGTCTCTTATTAAAGACCGGCTAGCTGGATACCTTCTCTACAAGTTCCTTTTAGCTCCTCACCTTCCTTTCTTTCAATTCCTTTTTGACTATTCTTTCCACTGCATACCAAATGGGTTCGAAGTAACAGGGAGTCGCGATCAACTGATATCCATTTGGTTCTTCTTCTCGCTTGTATGCACTAATAGTTCTTTGTGCGCAACCGCAACAGAACTTCTGCAAGCAGACAATTCACATATATTATTGACATCCGTGCCTAGAATATCAGAGTATTTGAGCTATCTAGTAGTGAACTGCACTACCAATAAAAAATACTAACCCATGAGGTATATATTGCTAGTCCCGCATTGATACCCATGTCCCTCAACTTCAGTCCTGTGCAGTGCGTGAAATTGCTTATATTATAATAGGGAAATGGCGCCTCGCGCGACGGTTTATGATCTACGCTATGGTCAGATGTCCATGTCCTGAAACTTACGATCGTCTATCACATGCCCAAAATTTGAGATAGAAGGACCACAGCATATTCATATTTCCGGAAGTAAAGGGAATCTATGTTGTGGCTTTTTTAAATATACATAAATAATACTTAAAATAAGTTACTGACTTCGACCATCTCAAGAAAGGCAATTTGAAGGAAGGCCATTTGATTTCCTTGGTGGTCGGTCCTGTGTAGTTCGTGAAATTGCCTATCGGTCCTGTGTTGTTGCTATTATAAAGGTTAATGTCACCCCGTCCGACGATTTATGATCTGTTACATTCGTATGGTCAAGTGTCCACCTGTAACTCAGAATCGTCTATCACATGCCCAGAATTTGAAAAAGGACTTTGACATATTTATATCGGATTTCAAGGGAACCTATATTCTGGCTTTTTAAAATACATGAATAATACTAAGAACAAGTTACTCACGTCGTCCATCCAAAAGGCCATTCAAAAGAAGGCCATCCACATCCATATCCTTCGGTGGTCGGTTCTGTGCAGTTCGTATTGCTTTTCGGTCTTGTACAGTCTCTGAAATTGCTATTATAATAGGTTAATGTCACCCCGCTCGACGATTTATTATCTGTTACATTCGTATGGTCTGTCCTCCTGAAACTTAGAATCGTCTATCACATGCCCAGAGTTTGAAACAGAAGGACTTCAACATAATATCGGATTTAAAAGAAATCTACGTTCTGGTTTTTTTAAATACATGAATAATACTTACAAGGAAAGGATACCAACATTAGTCGATTGAAGATGAGATGTAAATCATTAAACGCGCCTTTAAACGCTGATTCCGAAACTGCTTTCCTTGTCTTGCGGAATAAGTTTCCGAAAGAAGTCCTGGGCGTTCAAATGTCCAAATTTCTCAAGGTTTAGGTGGCGAAAAGCTGTACAAAAACACCGGAAAGTGGAAAATCATCTTTGTATAGAGTATGTTGTTTGCAAGGAAGGAACAAAGCCGATGGAAATCGCATAGGTGTTGTTTTAGGGGTTTTCGCTGATTTTAAGCCACTCAATGCTTGGCAAAACTGGGCATTCAAACGC
Source organism: Cylicocyclus nassatus (assembly GCA_958299035.1). NCBI lineage: Eukaryota > Metazoa > Nematoda > Chromadorea > Rhabditida > Strongylidae > Cylicocyclus > Cylicocyclus nassatus. The sequence goes on along the minus strand of CATQJL010000112.1, from coordinate 59,288,294 downwards.
TCATAACTTGTTTCGGAAACTTATTCCGCAGAAAAGGCAGAAAGACCTTAAATGGGTGTTTAAGTGATTGAGGCTATCACACCGAATCAATCTATTTCATGCATCGTTGCTTTGATTGAATGGCTCCGACGAGTTCCTCGAGACAAGTGATTAAAGACTCTTAGTATATGTTTCTAAAGAGCGAGGTCTACTGCTCTCTTTTAGCTCTTTTTTCAGATTATCATCGTAATTATTGAGAGAGAAGAAGGCAATTAAATGTGTACTTTCCATCGCACATACAACTTCAGTCAACTTTTCTTATCGTCAACACTAGACAGTGGAACCAAAAAAGTTTCTACTGCCCTTGTCTCTCTCACTTTTAGAAAAGCGATAGCATAGTAGGAATTATCAGAATCTTCAATGGTTAGCAGGGCTCTCACTTTGGCAGCAAACACACGGCTGATTGCCAGCCTATCCAGTTTTCATAATGTGCGCATCCAACCTTTATCGTTTTCATCCTCTCCGCCACAATACGCTTCTTGTCATCTTTGCTTTTGTTTTTGAGTACCTGCAAACGAACAACTGAAGTACTTGGTTAGTTTCTCCAACGGTTTTCCTTTGGCAAGCACAAGTGGATAAATCGGTGTGTAAGGGCAAAACGGCTGCTTTGCTCAGCTTCGTAAGAGTTTGAAAAAGTAACATATTGAGACATAGGCGACTAGCGTAGGCTCATTTTAGTGAACCTGAACTATGCGCTTTTAATATCAAAGAGTAGATTTGATGATGAACTTGTTTGGCGCGTTATTATATATGCTGAATGTAAAAATGACTTGTTATCATTTGTTGAGGTTTTGCGGTTGCAATATCTTACTCAGAGTGTAAGTCTTTGATTTGATAAATAATTCGGAGTGGTACAAATGTAAATCGCATATGGTTTCATAATGGAATGCCTAGATTCCATACTGGAAATCACCAGTACGTCAGCGAACTATTACAATTTCAGCCCCTTTATGTCGACCGCAGGTAGATAGCATGTTTTTACAAAAAATATTAAAAAATATTATGCAAGGCTGCTTTCAAGGACATCATTGTTTTTAGAAAAGCTATTATTTCGAGCAAAAGTGTATGCGTAGATTGGTGTGGGGAATTACTTTATAGAAGTTATGTAGATCTCCATGAGAACAGCAATATATAACCAAAAAACCACTTTATACTGTAGCCACTTGTTTCTTTCCTTGTTCACATATCGTGACAAGCAAACCGGTACTTTCTCAAACTATCATTTGCAAGAATGCTATATATACCTAAGCAGTGCAGAGGTTGTAAACGACTTTTGCTGCTAAGATTTTGCTTAACGGACAATAAGCTGCTGATACAATATGGATTAACTAACTTAGTCCATCCTCTCGACAAGAAGCATACATATTCTGAATCAGCTTCAAACACTGTTTCCAAATATGCTGTTCCTAACTGCGGTGCACCATCCCAAAGCGAGCTATGGGATGATGCACCGCTATGGGCACCGAATTGGCATCAGAGCATGGTATGACTGCCTGTAAGTAATAATTGCGAGAAAAAAGTGCTGAGATAGCGAAATAACATCAACTCCAATTTCCTACTGAAACGAAGCTTTGTGCAAGTGTATTAGTACTTAGAAGATGAAGCCATGATGCCAGGAAATCGATGAGTATACAAATTCTGCACACAATAAAGTCAATAACTCGCTCGAAATCGATGCCCCGCAACTAGGAATAGCATACTTGAAATCAGCGTTTGAAGCTTATTAGATGTATATATATAATCCTCTTATTGAAGACGGAACTAAGTTGGGTACCTTCCCTTTAAGTTCCTTTTAGCTCCTCACCGCTTTTAATTCCTTTTCGACTATTTCTTCCACTTCATTCCAAACGTCATCAAGGTAGGAAGTCACGATCATCTGATATCCATTTGGAACTCCTCGCTTATATGCACTAACAGCCCTTTGAGCGCAACCGCAGCAAAACTTCTGCAAGCAGACAATTCACATACATTTCAACATTCCGTGTTTAGACTGTTATAGTATTTAAGCTAATTTTTGGTAAGCTGCACTACTAATAAAAAATACTAACCCATGGGGTATCTGTTACTAGTACCGTATTGTACTCCCTCGCCCCGAAGTGTAAAGACTGCTGCATGATGAAGGCGCAGAAGCAGTATCAGTTGAGCGGGCGCGAACGCGTCCTCAATATCCTCTTATCCTCATCGTTGTAAATCCTGCGCCTCACGCGCTCTGCGGCTAATAAAGCCACGAGCGCCGAAAAATATTGCGCCTTCGTCATGCTGCAGCCTTTTTGTGTGCCAAGTTTGGTCCGGATCGGTTCAGAAATGGAATTTTCTACTCGGAGCATACGTACACACAGACATACAGACATACAGACATACATACAGGCATACAGACGAACAGACATCAGCTTTATATATAAGATTTAAAAAGCCAGAACATAAATTAACTTTACATCCGAAAATATAAATATGTTGAATCCTTCTATCTTAAATTCTGGGCATGTGACAGATGATTGTACGTTTTAGGGAACGGACACCTAACCATGTGGCATGGTACCAGGAATGGTACCCTAACCATAAGAATGTAGAAAGCCATACTTTAATGCGCATAGGGCGCAAAGAGCGCTACCCTATTCTAAGCAGTATCAGGAACTGCACAGGACTGAAACCGATGGACATAACTATCAATACGGTACTAGTAACAGATACCCCATGGGTTAGTATTTTTTATTAGTAGTGCAGCTTACCAAAAATTAGCTTAAATACTATAACAGTCTAAACACGGAATGTTGAAATGTATGTGAATTGTCTGCTTGCAGAAGTTTTGCTGCGGTTGCGCTCAAAGGGCTGTTAGTGCATATAAGCGAGGAGTTCCAAATGGATATCAGATGATCGTGACTTCCTACCTTGATGATGTTTGGAATGAAGTGGAAGAAATAGTCGAAAAGGAATTAAAAGCGGTGAGGAGCTAAAAGGAACTTAAAGGGAAGGTACCCAACTTAGTTCCGTCTTCAATAAGAGGATTATATATATACATCTAATAAGCTTCAAACGCTGATTTCAAGTATGCTATTCCTAGTTGCGGGGCATCGATTTCGAGCGAGTTATTGACTTTATTGTGTGCAGAATTTGTATACTCATCGATTTCCTGGCATCATGGCTTCATCTTCTAAGTACTAATACACTTGCACAAAGCTTCGTTTCAGTAGGAAATTGGAGTTGATGTTATTTCGCTATCTCAGCACTTTTTTCTCGCAATTATTACTTACAGGCAGTCATACCATGCTCTGATGCCAATTCGGTGCCCATAGCGGTGCATCATCCCATAGCTCGCTTTGGGATGGTGCACCGCAGTTAGGAACAGCATATTTGGAAACAGTGTTTGAAGCTGATTCAGAATATGTATGCTTCTTGTCGAGAGGATGGACTAAGATAGAAGTTATGTAGATCTCCATGAGAACAGCAATATATAACCAAAAAACCACTTTATACTGTAGCCACTTGTTTCTTTCCTTGTTCACATATCGTGACAAGCAAACCGGTACTTTCTCAAACTATCATTTGCAAGAATGCTATATATACCTAGGCAGTACAGAGGTTGTAAACGACTTTTGCTGCTAAGATTTTGCTTAACGGACAATAAGCTGCTGATACAATATGGATTAATCTAAGAGAATTTCATCTTTAGTGCGGTATTGTTAGCATCATTAGAAAGCGCTTTTCTTGCGCTTTCTAAAGCATATCAAATTTCAATAATTTCTTAGTGTAAGGAGATTTCAGGCCTAAAACTCCAAGTGGCCGAGGTACGTTCTCACCCTAAAAATATCTTCTTGCGAGAAAATCTCCACAATGCGCCCTTCAGGTCAAGTTTTTCAATTGATCGCGGAATAAGAGTGTAATAGGCTAGCATGCGCATAAGTTCAGTTGCATGAAGAAAACGTCTTGCTAGTAAACTTTATTGTCAAACATTAATTTTCTGTATAGATGTTTTACATGCTATAACTTTCTGCGAATAGAAGTAATCGACGACTTCAAAGTTGGAGGTGCCAGTGTAAAGAAAGAGCTAGCAGGGCCCATCCATCAATTCCTTTTCGGCACTCACGTCAACTGTAAAATTTTCATAACTTGTAAATAGGCATGTACAGTCGCTTCATTTCATATGATCATGTGTGCCATTGCACACACAGTCCACTTTGGCGTCCTCATCCTGGATTTGCAATCGCAAAAACGCAAGAGACTTACCGATTGTTATCGATTACATCAATTTGAGGTGACTAGTAAGTAAAAAGAAAAGAAAATGCTAAGAACACCTTCTCAGATAATCGCCGGGGGCAAGCGGCGATGCGATATGGGCAGGCGGGCACCGGAAAAATAGTTCGCTGATTTCTTGCGGTCCGCTTGCAGAAATTTGGAAGAAAGTTGGCGAAATTAAAGACGAAAGCTTGAAGAACAATCGCGGTTTCTTTATGGATTAGCTGCGGCGCAGTGGCCGCATTCTCGCGGACTTTCCGCGAGAATATGCAAAAATTTCGAGGCCCGCACGGTCCTTTGTGGAAAACCGCTCAACCCTCAGGTACTTTCCGCTGAGAGAAAGTACCTCAAACTTGAGTAACTAAACCAACGGTGACACCTCTGCCACACAGAGTCTTACCTGCGCTCGACGTACGCCCGAAAATGCCTAAAAAGAGTCCGAGCGCTTGCTGAAAATTTGGCCAGCGCTCGCTGAAAGAAATTATTTGCGGAGCGCTTGCAGGAAATTTTGTATTGCTGCCCGCTGGCAGAAGACGAAAGTACCGCCCGCTGAAGGTTTGGCCACGCCCCAAAATTCTGCTGACCGCCTGCAGAAAAGCGCGAGTTTGCGGACCGCCTGCCCCCGGCGATTATCTGAGTTGGAAACACTTACCTGAAGGCTTGTTTATCCCACGAATCCAGGATGGGGACGCCAAAGGTGAACTGTGTGTGCAATGACACACATGATCATATGAAATGAAGCGACTGTACACATGCGCTGAAGCGAGGTCAAAAAGTGGCTAATTTTTTGTTCGGTCAAAAAATCTCTTAGCAACGCAACCTTATGGGCTCTTTTATGTAACAAAATAATCTACGAAAAATCCTCTATCTATCCATTGTTAGACAAGATGCCTTTCAATCCTCATGAGGGAGCATTGCCATGTTAAAAAAGACAGGTTAGAAGAAAAACGCTGTGAAGTTTTTAAGTTTTTGCTTCTTCCTTAACAAGGATTTTCGAATTCTAATATGTGTCTGATAGCCAAGAAATTGCTCAACATTCTTTTTGCAGGCAAGTTAATGGGGGTGTGGCACAACCCCTAAAAAGCTGTGGCCGCCACAGCTTTTTAGGGGTTGTGCTACACCCCATTAATTTACATTCATCGCATTCAAATCTCTGTGCATTTTATATGGCTGCTACTGCTAAACCTTCTTCTCTACAACGCAAGAATTTCTTTCAAGATTGTTTCTCCTAAGGATAGATACGGTTGTTTTTCCTTAGCTAAGCAAATGGATAACACTGCCAAAATATTGGACTACGGTAATATGCTAAGTTTGCGCTACTACATGAATCGCAAGGAAAGACGGCAAGAACAAGTATAATCGAGTGATCCTCGTAACTTTCACAAAAGTAGTTGAGATGGATTGGTCTTCTTTAGTCTGAGAAATTCAAAACTAAAAATGGGACAAATGAGATTTTGGCTTGCTCTTAATATCAGAGTTTGCTGGTTGGCTGAAGTGGGATTTTTAATGCACCAAAGAAGTAGAGGTAGTTTGTAATGAGTGCAAAAAGAAGTAGTTTACTCACCTTTGAAATAAAGTTGACACGTACGAAAATGTCCACCTTACTTGAGTGTTCTCAATATTTGGAAATCTCAAAATTCGCTGAAACTTGGCCCACAGGGGTTGTTTGACATGCTAATCACGAAAGTGATGCTCTTATGATTTCTGGATTTCTACCATTCTGTGCGTGCACGACGGTAGGACAAAGCATCAGTGCTGGTATTTGTACAATGGGTCTATCAGACATTGTTGACTGACTCATGTCGTTAACATCACTATCGGTTGAACTACTATTCCCAGTATGCCTACCAAATCAAGGACATCAAAGAAGAACTCAAAGGCTGTTTCCCCACCCCACAAAAGCGTTTCCACTGATCTCTATTCTGCTCATTCTTTGTCAAATGGAAGAGAAGACCCCTCTACTATTCTGACTTCTGCTAAAAGCCATGCTGAGCGCCTCGAAGCCTTGACGGCTGAAGAGGCTCTACCCAGCTATTTCAAGATCATGGTTGATATTCTCTTGGAGACCAAGAAAGAAATAGCCGCGCTGAATCAGAAGATGGAAGAGATGCTCAAAGAAAATGTGCAGTTACGGGAAGAAAACAGTAAGTTAAGAAATGCTCAAATGCCATCCGAAAGTGAAATGGATATGAAACGTTCGATAGTCATAATTGGTGTGCCCGAATCTGAATCTACTGTCGTTTCACAGAAAGTCAATCATGATTTCAACTGTACTGTTGCATTACTTGACTTTCTCAACGTCGAATGTCTACCATGTACTTTGTATCGAATGGGACGAAAAATACCAGGGAAGCCTAGGCTTCTTAAAGTAGTTTTGCCCACCACTTCCTTCCAGAAACAGGTCATTGCTCGTGCTCCTAGATTGAGGTTCTTTTCTGAAAAAAGAGTTTTCATACGTCCCTCATTACCGAGGGAGGTAAGGGAACGTATGAGAGAGGAACGTCAGTCTAGATTGCCTGATACTAGTTTGAAAAATCCAAATTTGAGTCCTACTACTAATCCTTTCCCTTTACGCTCACAACGTCCTGATCCTATTGTTATGTCATCGCCGCTCACGATTGCTTCGGAAAACTAAATGATCCTCCTCGGAATTGTTTGTCTTGTTTATCATGTTGTCTTTCTAATATACGTTCCATGATTAGTAATGCGGACGATTTGGTTTTGAAACTTTGTAGTGAGCATCTTGATGTTATTTTTTTGACAGAGACCTGGCTAAAAACTAACAACGAACTTTCAGCTTTACTTGGTATTGCTTCATCAATATACACCGGAATCAGGTGTGACCGAATCCGCCGTAGAGGAGGCGGAGTTGCTGTTTTGATCCGAAAAACTATTCCAATAAATGTGGTTTTCAGTGAATCTATAGCTAACTCCCATGAAATTTTAGTATGCGAACTACTGTTTTCAAGCGAAAAAATTCGATTGATATTGATTTATAAGGTACCAAACTGTAGCGCCATGGACCTCATCAATTTAACAAAGGCACTCAGTGATTTCAGTGCCTTTGAAGGTCCCACTGTCTTGCTAGGTGACTTCAATCTCCCTCATATTAATTTCAGTTCAGACCCTTCCATGATTCAGTGCACCTCTACAGAAATCTTCACCAATTTTATTACCACCCATGGCTTTGTGCAGCTTGTCAAAGGCTCTACTAGAGGAAATTCCGTTCTTGATTTTATTTTTTGCAATCGTCCTAATCTGGTTATTGATATTGAGATATGCTCCCCTATTGGTAACAGTGATCACTCGACAATTGACTTTTCCCTTCGAGTGCCTTATACTCCTGCCACAGAAATCCTTATCAAGGACTTCAAGATTGCGAACTACTCTGTTGTGCGAGAGTATTTATCAGGCATTGACTGGCTGGGTTGTTTTACACCCTTAGATACCGTCAATGAAATGTATGAACTTTTTCTCGCCGTTTTACAACACGCAGTGGAAAAGTTCATTCCTTTACGCAGAGTTTTGGAAAATCAACTAAGTCTACCTTCTTATCTTATAAGCATGATTAAAAAACGAGATATGCTTTGGAATCGTGCTGTTGATTGCGGAAGTACTGAAGCTTGGTCTGCTTTCAGAAAATTCAATAGTAAACTTGAGAAAGCTTCACGCAAGTACCACATACATCTGGAGAAAAAGCTTATCCTATCGAAAAATAAGAGCGGGTTTTTTCGTTATATGAGGACTTATCTTGTGGATAAATATGTCGCATATCCACTTCTGGATAGCTCTGGAAAATCTCTGTTACATGAAACAGACAAGGCTAACCTACTAGCTGAAGAATTTCTAAAAGTCTATAACAAGAGTTCATCTGCAACTTCTTACCCAGCTCCAATATTTCCGGAAATGAATAAATCTGTCTGGTTTTCAAGAGAGAAAATAGTCACAATCCTTTCCAAATGTCCTAGCTCTTTTTCAGTGACTCCTGATGGAATACCCTTGTTTTTTATCAAAGAGGTACTCCCTGAAATTGGTTTTCCTTTAGAATTTCTATTTAATCTGTCCTATATGAGAAGTGAAGTTCCTGACAGGTGGAAGCACTCTCTTGTAACCCCTATTCCAAAGAAACCACCCCACAACGATCCAAAAAATTATCGGCCAATAAGCATAACTTCTATATTTGCTAGAACATTTGAGAAAATTTTGAAAGAACAGATTGTACTACATTTAGAAAAGTATTCCATTATTTCTCCATGTCAACATGGTTTTTGTAAAGGTAAATCTGTCGAGACAGCAGTCCTTACAGCCATGAATGACTGGACTGTTGAAGCTGATAAGCGACAACAAATTGATGTTATATTCTTAGACTTCTCCAAAGCATTTGATAAAGTTCCAATCACCAAACTGCTATCTAAACTTAGAATGATAGGAGTGGAGGGTATGACATGCAGATGGATAGAGAACTTTTTGAACAGCCGTACCTTTCAAGTTCGTGTCGGTAATGAGTTTTCAAGAGCCTATACCATCTCTAGTGGAGTACCGCAGGGTGGAGTCCTCTCCCCTGTACTCTTTCTTCTTTACACCTTTGACTTGCCTGATATCATTGAATCTCATCAAGATATCAAATGCGTGATGTATGCAGACGACATCAAGTTGTTTAAGGTTATTCATAATGAAAACGATGTGAAGCTCTTACAGTCCTGTCTAGAAGCTGCTAATCAATGGTCAGAAGAATTTGAATTGCCTTTATCCCCCCAGAAAACTCATGTAAGTCTTTGGGTGTCAGAAAAGTTGAGTCGTCCTATACTCTGAATGGAAACAAACTGACTCAGATCAAGGAAGTGAAGGATTTAGGTTTTACATTTTCCGAAAAGCTTCAGTTCACTTCTCACTACAACAACACTGTCTCTAAAGCCCTCTCTCGAACTTACAATCTATTCAAGGTCCTCAGAACCACAAACGCTAAAGTTTTAATTAATGCCTACAAGATGTACATTCGTCCTATTGTCGAATTTGGTACTACAGTAACTTCTCCACATAAGGTTCGAGACATTGCTACTATCGAAAGGGTACAAAACAACTTTACCAGAAAATTATTTCTGAGACTTTTGGGTCCCAACTACTCTCTTATACCTAGAAGCGATGAACGCAACAAAGTATTATCACTGCCTAGTTTAGCCCTCAGAAGAAAAAAGTTTGATCTCTCCATGGCTCTCAAGATGCTAATAGGAAAATGCAAAATTGATATTTCAAAATTCTTTGACGTTTACAACTCCAAGACTAGAGGAGGTTCGCTGAAACTAAGGGTTCCCAAAACAAAATTACTTTTCAGGTCCAATTTTTTCGCTGTGAGAATAGTTTCCGATGTTAACAGGCTACTGGCACAAGATGCTCTCCAAAAGACGTTAGCAAAATTTTTTACAAATCGTCCTATTTCCCAATCGTGAAACCATTTTCTTCATTGTCTTGTGCTGTAAATGGTACTATATGTATATCTTTTGCTGATATTCTTTTTGTACATCAATACTCCGGTTTTCTAGCATTGCAAGACTTGATTTTACTATTTCTACTCACGTGTTTTTGCACGTATCAATAAATAAATAAATAAATATCACCTTCATAACGACCCTCCCCCTCCCTCTTCCTGACCCCTCTACGAACCCCTGGTGTGGCCTGCCACACCTCACGCTTGAGTCTGGTTCGGACACAGCGCTGATAACTAGCATACCGCCGAACAAAAATCTCCGGTGCTATTACATCTGAAGCTGCTATGAATTATGAGAGCCAGAGGGGGCAAACCCCCTCCATTTATTTTGTTGCTATCTCAATACACCACAAAACGGCAACCTTCCTTCTCCCAATATCTTCCGTGCTTGCCACGGTAGGGGAGTTGGAGGCTTGATTTCTGCTTAGGTCATCACATCAAAGTCCAGTTTAATGTCTTGCGAATGTGTCGTTTATATTGTTCTCACAAAATGTGAAACGGCGGTTGCCGTGATAGTGCAGCAACGTCTTTGCTCCCTCCCTTCACCTTTGGGTTGGCATCTGGATGACCCCCTTCACTGGAGCCAGTCAATGCATAACTGGCATTTTTAGGAAACATTGTAGTTGTACCAATAGCATTTGTTGAGAAGATCGCATACTTGAAACCTCCTGTCTCACTCAGTGTGGCATTTTGATAACAAAATACGCTCAAGAATTGCGATGTCTAATTCTTCGACAAAGCAGCATATCGATGAATAGACAGTCGCAGGGAAGGTTTAAGCAAGAGTCAGAAGTCTGCTGTGAACAATAATGAATGCAATTTTATTGACAGAATCGAACCGTATCTTCATCTAGTAAAAAAATAAGAGCGCGGCTAGACTTCTTGTTTTCGTTTCAATACAGAGTGTCCCAAAAAGATGTGCACACTGTTTGATGGTTAATAACTTCTTGCTTTCATGACTTTTGCCGAGGTTAAGGTACCATTCTGTAGAGCTAGGTTCAACTTAGATTTGCGGTATGGAGCGAATTGTCAACCATTATTACTGTATGATTACGGTGCGAATTTTCAGCACAAATCTGCACTGTGGATTATGTCGTGAAACGACTCACTATACACAAGAGATTACTCCACAATATACAAGTAATTATTGAGTTGAACTCTTGTTTTGTGGTTATGTTTATTTTAGAAAGAATGCTTTGCGTGTCAGTTTCTCAGCATCGCGGAAGATGATAACCGAGATAACTTCGAGGGACGTCGAGCGCAGCTGCTTCATCATTCTTGTTACTTTTGCATAATTTGCATTTTCTGTCGTATCTACTTGACATCTTTTGGCAAAGTATATAAACCCGTGTTACAGTAGACTCATATTTACTGAGTTGAATTTGAATACTTTTTTACATTCTTTTCCTTCCATCTTTCAAGAAAACAATCATACAAAATAAGCATAAAAGTCAAGTATAAAACTCAAGTATTGACCAGAAAAGGATAAACAAGTTATATCAATTTGTGTGCCTCGTGTATCCTTTTCATCAGTTTTCCTGTGTATCATTTAGCATTTTTCACTCAGTTCGTATTTGTTATGTAGTTTAGCTTCATGTTATTTTGTGTTAGTTATTTCGTCGATTTTTCCTTTATAACTGCTTCATAAACGGCTTAATTACCCAAGTTTAAGTTGAGGTACGCAACATCAAGAGTAAGCCCGCGTGGCAGCATTCAAGTATAGTGGTCTCTTGGTATTCGAGTATCGTTTTGATTATCTATCGAGTTTACCTCAACACAGATTAGGCCTTTTGATAAAATTATTTTCAAAAAAATCTGGAAATCGGTGTAGCAAGGTTTTAGGCGTGCTGATTGCACTGCATAACTTTCCAGAGTTTTTTGAGCTTTCTTGATAGCGCATTCACATTTCTGACGAACATTGGAAAATTAGTTGTTACCCTAAATCTGAGATAACTCATGAAAGAAACACTGCCCTGACGTGCAGTTTTCATATTTAGAATCAGCGACTCCGACTAACCCAGTTCAAGAGTTTCTGGCTTCTTTGGCTTTCTTTCTGAGGAAAATACCGCTTTTAATGGTTCGAAGTCTTCCTCAAAGTTCCTACCGTAATCCTGCAGTAATGAAGGGCGGCTGTCAATCTAAGTTGAACTTCGCTCTAAGAAATGATACTGCAAGCTCGGCAAAAGACATGAAAGCAAGAGAGTTATTAACGATCAAACAATGTGCACATCTTTTTGGGACACCCTGTATATTAGGTTGTCCCAAAAGTTCCTGCGCCGTATTTTCAAAAATCATAACTTCCTTGCGACTGAATGGATTTCACTAAATTTATTTTCATTTGAAATAATAAACCCTTCTCTTTACAGTAATGCCTTTGCCATGAATTGGCATTGAAAAGTTCGAGAGCTAGAAGCAATTGAAGAAAATCAGTCAAGATCGGCATTTTTCAAGGTGGATCACGAAAAGTTCTGGAAGCATTTTTGTTTTATAGGGAAAATTTTGCACATTACATTGGTGCCTTTCCATGCACTGAAACGAAAAGGATTGAGAGCTAGAAGCAAACAAAAAAATTCCTTTAGTTTTGCAATTCTTGAGCATGCTCAAAAAACCTAGAAACGTCACAGAAGAGGCGGAGAAGCTATGAACATGGGTTTTGTGACCTTGTCTTTATAGCTAAGAGGAAATTGCGCCAATCGAGAGCAATTTTGATTTTCGCGAAAAACGCAGACCCGAAAATCCGAAAAAATCACGAAAAGTAAAATTGCTCTCGATTAGCTCGAAACTCCATAACTTTCATAGCTTTCGTATTCGGGACAATGCTCTTTGTTGCAGATTTGGTGCGATCCGCACCAAGACACACGCGAGGTCGACAAATCAAGAATTCGGATCATCTAGGCAATTATTTTGGACGCAAAAGTTGCAGTCGACAAAAGTTGGCTTTTGATACGTATTTAGCTTTGTGGTTCATCTATTTTTGTTTCGTATTTGTTCGTTTTTGTTTATGTGTGCTAGAGGATCTGGGCATTTTAATGTTCAGAGGGGGCGCAGCATGGTGACTCGGGCCATGCATCCTCTTGCATGTGGGGGCGCAGCGTGATGACCCAAGCCATGCATCCGTTTGCACCGGGGGGGGGGGGGGAGGGGGAGCTTCGCCGTTCCCACGCAATAGCTGTATAACACCTTTTTCTAAGTCAAAGGGGTAGTATTTGAGAAGTTTGCTAATCTAAGTATACAGTATAGTACGTAAAGTAGATATATGTTTTTGACTCTGGTTCTTTGAGGTTTCCCGTGTCAGTGCTCGAAAGGCGACCGACAAGCGCTGCCGTACATCGTATACAAATCACTCGAATGCAAATGGAGGTCTTGAAGGTAAGGGCGTGCATTACTGCTGCCATTCATTGCGTAGAGCTAACTTTTCAGGAGAAACAAACTTTGCTTACCAGATTTTCACTCGCTTCAAACAAGATGGTCGCTGTTCTGGATAAGCACTTGGAATAGGCGTCTATCGCATGCGACAGACTGGCTGGTCGGAGGCGCACCTCGAATCCTCAGACAAAGCCAATTTGGAATCCCGCTTCAGTGGATCCAAACTTGGCTGTGTCTGAGGATTCGAGATTGTTTTTGTAAACCTGTTGTTTTTGATACTGTTGCATTCATTCTCAACGATATATCATCAACAGTTATTTACTGTTGATATATCATCAACAGTAAATAACTGTTGATGATATATCGTTGTTTCGTGTAATGTTGTCTGTTGATAATAAACCTCACAGCGAAAGCGTCTAACACTCTCAAAAAAAAAACAATAACATTTCCGTTCATCCGAACACAGAGTTGCGGATCCAAAGTTGCTGCAACCTGTTGCATTTTGCAATGCAGCGGACCTGGCACGGAGCTGGCACGGGCTGGTACGGAGTTATATTTGCTCCCAAATCGTAAAGAAATTATCATTTACGAATTTAGAAATTAAGGAATTATCGCGGATCCTATCCTTTAGAATGGCGAACTTCCGCTTTCATATGCAACAACAATAATACAAACAAGGTAGACAGGAAACGAGCGCAATGCGAAGACTGCCTTGTGTTTCATTGATTGTTGTATATCTTCATGGCTGAGCTTCTTCCGCATTCTTGTCTTGTGCATGCCGGCAGCGAAAACGTTCAGACTAGTGCAGTGGCTGCGCGCGCCGCTCACTGCAGTCAATGCGAGTTTAGCGGCGGGCGGCGAAGCTTTTTGCGGCGAGTGGCCAGCGTCCGTCGTGCCCAAGTTGTGACGCCTTTTGGGCGGTGACGACCGCGTCCTCTTTAAGTTTGACGACTTTTGGGAGGGGGATGACTACTGGCCCAAACGGTATATCAATCGTCGGGACACAAAACCTTCCGGCTCTAAAAAAGTCTTGCTCCGGCAACCCATGAAAGCCAAGCCATTGAATGGCAGGGTAGTTCAAGCTAATGGGAAACTTCCACTTCATTAAAATGCATGCTTTCTCATTCAATAATCTCTAGGGTATTTCGAAAGTACGTGCATTATTTGATCGTTAACAACGCTCTTGCTTCAGTCTCTTTTGGCAATCTTCAGAAACCATTATGTAAGAAACTTAATTTTACAGTGAGGAGCGAGTCGCCAATTTTTTTCGGTTACTGTGGGGTTAGGGTAAGAACTTTGGAGAAAGTTTTAAGCTATAAGGGTTGTATTTTTCTTTACTAAAAGAACCAAACAAGCCAAAAATTCTCACACTAGTTCAATAGAAGTGCTTGATTTTATACACGAAGTTTGCACTCACAGTCATAATTCTTCCATGAGTTATTCCAAGCAAACCGTAACAGCTTCTTTTCCGTTGTTCTACAAAAATATGAATACACAGGAAGAGGTTAATCCTGATGTTCGTCACTTCGTAGGCTTTGACAAAGGGCCCGAACCTTAGTTGAGTAAATGCTATGATAGTTTTGGTGGGCTATATTACTGAAACGACTTAAACGATATGCCAAGATTCATTGAAAGTCGGAAATGGATTATGATTACACACTAAGATAGCTCAGGAAACCTTAGCACCAAGTGAAAACCTAGTTACACAATTTTTCTCTGGATTTTTCTGGATTTTTCCCAACAGCCGGCCTATTTTACAATGGTGCTTCAACTTCTTACCGTAATGCTACAGTAGCGAAGAGAAATCGTCGACTTGCTCCAAACTGTAAATTCAAATTGAAGCAAGCTCTATAGAATTTTTGAAAGACTTTAACAAGAAAAATGTTAACGATCAAACAATGTGCACAATTTTTTTGAGACGCCCATAAAGATATCTTATTAAGCTGTGTTAGAGGGCAAGACTTGATAGTAAACGTGAACCATCTCTTTTTTAGCTTCATTCTCCCTTTCAGAACTTGACAGCAGCGAATGATGTTGCAGCTATATCAAATCCTTGACTCAACAGGAGAGCTAAAAGAAGAAACGGTTTACGTCGGCTCAGCATGTTCCAAGTTTAGGAATAATATATTGAGTTGTCCAAGGTTGAATTTGAAATCGAAGTCATCAGTAGTTTTGTAATTTACAACGCTGCAAAGCCGGTTCTCAGACTTTTGCAGCACCTTGTGATAGTAGTGGTACAAGCAAATTGCACTACTCAAACCTGAAAAACGAGTTTTACTTACAATAGGACAAGTTATACTACAAGGTGCAAAAGCGAGTACTTTTTGACAAGTAACTCTTTTTCCACAAAGACTTTTGCTTAGCTCTGAGTACCATTCGATAGAGTCGGCTTCGTCTACAGCATGGAGCAAATCATTCTCCTCGTTACTGTAGGATTACAGTGAAAACTTTAGAGAAGTTTTTTAGCTATTAATGGCTACAACCTCAAAACACACAACAAGCCACGAACTTTTATCATTAGGCTGAGTTGCTAATCTTATATATAAAGCTGAATGTGTGTGTGTGTGTGTGTGTGTGTGTGTGTGTGTGTGTGTGTGTGTGTGTGTGTGTGTTGCGTGCGCGCGTATGTTCCGAATAGAAAATTCCATTTCCGAACCGATCCGGACCAAACTTGGCACACATACACTTCGGGGCGGGGCGGGTGTCGTAGGCTACTTCACGTTATCGATCGATATCAATTTTATCGATTTTTCTCGATTTTTTTGCAGAGTGCACCTACGAGGCTGGGAGTTGGCACAGGGGGGTATTTGGGCATGGCGACTCCGAATACAATATTGGTTTTCAGAATTATCGATTAGTTTTATCGATTTTATCGACTTTTTGCAAAGATTGAGCTACAGGGCTGGGAGTTGGCACAAGGGGGTAAGTGGGCATGCATTTGAAAAACCACACAGAGTACGGGAAATGAAGTGTAGAGTGGACACAGGGAAAAACTTTAACGGATAGGGTTGGGAACTTTATTACAGTGTTTTGACAGGGCCGAGCGGAGCCGGGTAAGCAAGCTTGTTATGAATATAAATTACGAACCTTCCCATTAGAATCTTTATGAATTTTACAAAGTAAACCACACGTCGTTTTGCTGTGTTTTTCAAACATGACCAATTTATTTGAAAAGGTACTTGTAAAAGGTTTTCTACTGCAGATGTCATGTTTAAAACACTGCTACATGGCTTTCCAGAATTTTTGCAATTTTTTTCAGAAAAGGTCTAAAGACAGCCGTAAGTGAGCAGAAATAGGCAGGCTAATTTTGAGAACTAAATTACAAAACTACAATGCATTTCTTATTCAGCGCACATGTTCTGGTTTACGGCGGCAAACAATTCTTCCGCAAGCAAAAACTCAAGCAATGCGACACGCATTGACAAAAGTGAAGATTTTTTCTTTCAACCAGCATCTACAAGGTGATCGAAATGCATGCAGGGCAATGGGCATAATGAAGTAGTAAGCGTTATACTTACTATTTAACGCGACTTTGCATCATGAGACCCTGAGTCGCACAAACAGGGTGTCCCAAAAAATGTGAACACTGTTTGTACGTTACTAACCCCGTTGCTTTCATGTCTTTTGCTGAGCTTGAGGAACCATTTTATAGAGCGAGGTTCAACTTAGATCCACAATATGGAGAGGGAACCATCGATCGCCCTTCATTACTTTAGGATTACTTCGGCAAGAATTTTAGGCCATTAGAGGCCGTATTTTGCCTTGGAACAAAACCAAACAAGCCAAAAACTCTTATACTATGGTAATGGAAGCCGATGATTTCGAATATGAAATTTCCACTTTATTGTAATGCTTCTTTCCAAGGTTATCTCAGGTAAACCGTAATAACTCAATTTCCAGCATTTGTCAGAAATGTGACTACACCATCAAAAAAGCTAAAAACACTCGTAAAAAGTTGTGTAGTGGAACCAGCGTGCGCGAAAACCTAGTACATCATTTTTCAGATTTTCTGAAATAATTTTTTCAAATGGGATGTTTCACAGTAGATCCACATGTTAGAAGTTCATACCGTAATCCTACAGTAATGAAGGGCGATCTATGGTTCGCTCCATACTGTGGATCTAAGTTGAACTTCGCTCTATAGAATGGTGCCTCAAGCTTGGCGAACGACATAAGAGCAACGTAGTTAGTAACGATCAAACAGTGCTCACATTTTTTTGAGACACCCTGAAACCGTTTTGCGATTGTAACGACACTGCTGGAAATTCAGCATCAGCTTCTGCTAGCCTGTGCCGTAAACGCTCTAATCTCGTGACTGTTCTCCACTACTCTCGGGATACAATTAAAGATTCATGGGTTTGATTTCAGAATTCTTAAATGGCTGGATATCCCTAAATTACACATTCTTGTAAACTGGGCAGGAGAAGTCTGCTTTTGACTTAAGTGTTTAACAAAGTGCTCAGCTTTGTCTGAATGTACATTTGTGAATGGTTTCATTTTCGGAGAAAAATATTATTTTTTTTATAGATTCCTCTCCGATCACACTGGACTGATGATGACTTTGTTCTGTATAAAAAACGGCGTTTTTACATGCCGAGACTGCTGCGAAAACAATCGAGGGAAAACGAACACTTTTTGTTCTCGTGCCTGTTTCTCCAAACTGACCAGTTGACGTCGTTCTGTGGCGAATTATCTCTCTCCATAGGTAAACATTTTCTTGTTTATAAAGCAATCTTCAAGGCAGCAAACACACAATTTACTCAATTTCTTTTTTGGAAATACAGTTTCAACAATTTTTGTCACGTCTCTAAATTGAGGAAGCAGTGCTGGGAAGTCTTGTTGAAGAAAGTGAAACAAGTGAAAAAGCTTTTCCAATTATTAAAGCTATCAGGCACATATAATGATCAAGGAGGAGCCTGCACAACCAGATGCATTTTGTTGCAAATAAGTTGATTATGTAAAGGAGGTGACCTGGCTTAAAAACAAGGGAGAGGGAGAAAGGGATTACGCATTCTCTAATGAATTCCTCTGAAACTTGAGGGCAGATCTGGAGCAACCGGCTTGCGGAGTTCCGCAAAAGTAGATAAAGAAAAACAAAGTACATGAAAACCCAAATTTATCACGGAGACTTGTTAGTGGGAGTCAGAGAATCCATATCCAGCATTGCCCTTCCAATCAGTCAACGGTGTTTGCTGAAATAAACTTCGTTCGAGGCAGTTTGCTGAAAGACTCTGAAGCAAGCCATGCGTTAAACTGCCGCATAAGTGATGCAAATTTGCGCCTCTTTACTGTAAAACCTGATCAGTTAAGGGTTTATATCTCAAAAGGGAACAAAATGCAATAAAAGTAGCTGCAGTAGCTATACAGAGGAGATGCCAGGATCACTTAACAAAATGAATTAAGCAAAATGAGATTAAGTAGAATGTAAGGCAGATAAGCCGAGCAGTAAGAACCTCAGCTATAGGTTTCATTCTACTGTGAAGCATACGATTTTTTTCAAATATGATGAGAGCACTGTTACATTATGTGTAAGCTCAGACCTCAAAACCATGAGGTCTAGCGGTGGTTTGACTGGATTATTTCCATCTCTCAGGACTTTCCCCATGCAAAAGCCCCGCAAAAGGTTTTCTTCTTTACTGCAGTATGCCTTTAGCGACTTAGTATGAGAACAAGAGGTAGAAGCTATTGAAAAACACTCAATATGGGCATTTTTCAAAGGTTACCAATACGTTTAATAGTTACGTTACGATTTGCTCAGCTGCAATGAGGAGGTCGTAAAACTCACGGTAAAGCTTTTAGGTTTTTTAAGCGTGCTCAAAATTACAAAACTGAAGCAATTCCATTCATTTGCTTCTAGCTCTCATACTTTCTCGTTTCAGTTCATGGCAGAGGTACTAAGTGATGCGCGAAATTTTTTCTTACAAATAAGTACACTTTTGAGATTTTTCGCAACCCTGCTTTAAGAATGCCAACCTTAATTTTGTTTAATGATTCTATCTCTCGAAATCTCGCATACTAATAATTTACCGTAGGCATACCGCTGTTATGAGCTTTATCTGACTTCCATACAGAATTTTATTCGAAGGAGTCCCTCAAACGAAAGTTATAATTTAACGAAAGTAATGCATAAGAACTTTTGGAGCACCTGATATATTGGGGGTGTCCCATAAACTTCTATTATACTTTTTACTTTCTTCCGCAACTCATATTCTTCTTGTTCTTTGAGTAGGTTTTGCCGTAACATCCGACAGTATACGAATTTCGCAATTCGTATTATTATTATTCTCTGCCCCAAAATGCGCTTGTTATTTGCATCTGTGTGTGTGGTTGAATACTTTGAAAGTTTCACAGCAACGATGAATTTAGCAGCTTGCATCGTTTTTGCTGTTGTAGGAATTTGCAGATGTTAGCATCAGATGTTGATTGCTCATGGTTTTATAGCTAACAGTAGGATGCGCAGCTGTGGCTTGATGTGACAGTGCACACTCAGAGTTATTCACATTACGACTCTCACTCATTTGGTTTAACATCAATTCACTCATGTATTTGTGCCTTCTTACAATCATATCATTCCTATTTGTAGTTCATCATATAGTAATATCATTTTGTTATTTAATCTATCATTAGTTTGTTACTCTTTTTCAGAAGCAGTAGTACTGAGGAAGATGGAATGAAATCGAAGTGCTATTAGGAGATCAGGATTAGACAATTGAAGTTGAACTGCGTTTGCAGAGAATGAGTGAATGAGGTGAGAAACTCGAGATTCTGTTAGTGTTCGACTGGGGTGCTAGGATTCGTAATGAACTACGTATCCTTGCGAAATGACTGACTCTGAGATTGCGAGGGTTTATAAATTTTACTGCGCTTAGCTGGAAAAAGCTGTCTAAACACACCAATCGCAGGGTGTCTGAAATGCACGTTTGCAAGTTTGAAAATCAACATCTCCGTTGTTCCAATTTTTCTAAAGGCTGCTTGATACAGTTGTAAATGCTGCCATATCGCTCTTCACCCGCATTCCGTTATACGTACTAATCAGAATTGCATCAGAATATTCTTTAGAGCACATACATTGCTGAAGATAAGTATGAACTTCTTGCTTCTATACCTGGGAGCTTGTTTATCAGTACTAGCGAGCGCGAAGGAACCTGCAGCGCAACAGTAAGTTTAATTGACATCGTCCTAATGGGCAGCAAAAGTGTAATGCTTTCAGGAATTCATATGTATGCCGTCTAGGGAAATGTGTGCAGGTCAAAACTGCAGAGCTAAGACAACAAGGAGTGCGAAAGAGTTTCGCTAACAGAGGAGAATGCGAAAAAAATTGCCGCCCCCACAATTAGTATCACCAAGGCAGATGCAGGAGATAAATTATAAAACGAAGATCAACCTTCCTCATTGCCTGTTTTTCTTTGTAAGATGCGAATGAAACGTTGTTTGCAGCCGTTCACAGCGATGAGCAGTATGAGAAATGCTCTACTACGCGGTGTAGGCAGGGGAGACGGTCAAGAGGCGCGATTTCTCGAAGTCATCAGTTTAGCAGCGCAATTTAGAGCCAAGAGAGTGTACCAAGTATACCAGACAGAGTGCTTTAGCTTACTTACAAAGGGCGGACCTGGACTCGTCAGTGCCAATCGAGGTAAGCTACAGGCCATCCGAATCAGTGTGAAACGCTGATCTCAAATCTGTAATCATTATCTAGTGGCTCTCTAAAAAGAATGAGTTATTATCAATTATCTTCGTTAATATGCACAGTCTCGTTAAGTACGGTTCGCAGCGGTAAACCAGATGTGGTGGTAGGGTCCAGAACGAGTGTGGCAAGTGGACACCGGTGAACGATTTCGCTTTTGCCGCTATCGATTTTTTACGATTACCCACTTGATCGCGGCAGCTGCACAGGTTGTTTGACTGGGGCT
Source organism: Cylicocyclus nassatus (assembly GCA_958299035.1). Lineage (NCBI taxonomy): Eukaryota > Metazoa > Nematoda > Chromadorea > Rhabditida > Strongylidae > Cylicocyclus > Cylicocyclus nassatus. The sequence continues at coordinate 59,267,261 of CATQJL010000112.1, read as the reverse complement.
GTCATTCTGTCAAAAACCGCGTCGTTGCTACCCCGGATCTTAGGAGAAGTGGAGGAGTTTTGGAACCAAAATATTACTATACGCTAATAAGTGTAGAAAATCCTTTCAAAATTGTGTTAAAATTTTGAAAACATAATGTGAATGGTTTTGGTTGGTGGTTTTGGTTGGGTTGGTTGGTTTTGGTTTTGGTTTGGTTTGGTGGTTTTGGTTGGTTTTGGCTGGTGGTTTTGCCTACTTCAGGTGGGCATTAGGTGAACAATTGCCCACCTAATTTGAAAAAAGTTAAGCAAAATTAATATAGTCGTCCTCAGCCCACTAGACACCTAGTGGGTGCATTCGAATCTGCACTAGAGCATGCCGGCTGCGGCAGAGCGCGGCACCGTCGAATGCATTTCAAGCTAATGCAGTTTTCGTTTCTGTTTTATTGTCGTTGCATTGTGATTTTTTTGTTTTAATGATGGTTGTAATCAGAGTTGAGAAAATTTGTTGCTTAGCGATGTTCGTAGTACCATGCTCATTTCTTTGATCTGCTTTCAAGAAAGGTTGGAAAAACGATACACATTGAGAGTTTTGACATGAAGTGTTCAATGAATGCTGACAGTTTTCTCAATTCCTATTGAAATTGTTGTTTTTATTCGAGCGATGAATCGTGCTGCTATGCTCGTTTCTTTGACTGCCATTCCAAGTTGAGCTTGGAAAAACGACTAAGTTCAAAAGCTAGTGAAATTTTTCTCCGTAAGTCTTGAAGTGTTGCTTCATTGAACACTTCATGTCAAAACTCTCAATGTGTATCGTTTTTCCAACCTTTCCTGAAAGCAGATTAAAGAAATGAGCATTGTACCACGAACATCGCTAAGCAACAAATTTTCTCAACTCTGATTACAATCATCATTAAAACAAAGAAATCACGATGCAACGACAACACAACACAAAAGAAAACTGCATTAGCTTGAAATGCATTCGACGGTGTCCCGCTCTGCCGCAGCCGGCGTGCTCTAGTTCAAATTCGAATTCGTCCACTAGGTGTATAGTTGGGGGAGAACGACTGTATTTACAAAGGTTTTTCTTAATTTTTCATACTTTTTCCTTAGCCCTACTGCGCGCATATACACCAAGTTTCTGCCACGTCGTCATCTGTGCATTGCAAAAGAACCAATTTATCATTTTATGATAGTGCGATATTTTAAAAAAAAGCTTGCCACAACCTTCAGCCACATAATCTTTACGCGATACTGTGCACTATGCTCTTCCTAGTATAGGGGCCTGCAGGATCGCGAGAGTCGGACGTGCGTACGGCCATTGCGCCGCGCACGTCGTATGTCACTGGGTCGTACTCGACTTAGGCTGGATAGGTGAGATTTTTTTGTTTTTCTTCTCATTTCTCGCCTTCTTTTCTTTTCAGGCGGCGAACATATGTTGGTGCAGAGAAGTTTAAGATCTAGATTAAGGTGAGGTGCAGGATTACGCTCAATACGGGCCAATATTGTGGACTTTTCACCCCTGCTTTGAAGAATGTTGGGTTTTCTGTTCTGGCTGTCTGATTATGTTCGATTTTTCGTCCTGCCTGCCCGGTTACGAAACTCCGTTTTATTTGCAACGTCTGTTCTACCTCATCTTGCATCATGCGCGTCATCACAATCATAATCATTGTCATCATCATCATCATCACAAGCAATATGCAAGATAAGGTAGAATAGACGGTAGAAATAGAACAGTTTGCTGTAACAGGGCAGCCAGGACAGAAAATCCAACATCTCAACCAGCAGGCATGGAAGGTCTGCAATATTGAGTCCGTATTGAGCATAATCCTGCACCTCACCTTAATTCAGATCTTAAACTCCTCCGCACCAACATGTGCTCACCGTCTGAAAAGAAAAGAAGGCGTGAAATGTAAAGAAAAACAAAAAAAACTTACCTATCTACCTTAATCGACTACGACCCAGCGATATCAGGCGTGCGCGGCGCAAAGGCCGTACGCGCGTCCGACTCTCGCGATCCTGCAGGCCCCTATACACGTCCGTTTACATCCAAATTCTTTCTCATTTCGTATTCAGTGCGCCGTAACCAAGACATTTAATTACATTTCATTGAAAAAAATTGGATTTTTAGAGACGCCGCGGGAGCAAGATTGTGTTTCTGCTTCTCATTCGTGTAGCAAATTGTCGAGAGAGTGTATGGACGCGTAAACGTATATCTGCGATATCTACTTTACTTTACATTCAGTACGACCTCCAGCTTGACATTTTCCACCTCGCGCCGGGATCTTTTGGTGGTTTGGTGTAGTGAATAAACGCGGAGCCTATAAATCCTTCTCCTTTTCAAGTTTTTGCAAACTAAGAATATACGTTTTATACTAGAAGGGGTGGCCCGCGCACATGCACAGATCTTATGAAGGTTTTAGTTGCTGGTATGAACATCCATCAGAATTAAAATCATTTTTATTTTTATTTTAAGAATACACTCGAGGTGCACCAGATTCTAAAAGAAATAAAAAGAAGATCCAAACAAATGAGACCAGCCAATCCTCAGTTTCAAGAGAAGATAAACGAAAATACGGAAGGAAAAAGAGAAGCCACGAAGCCTGGACAGGTGAACGAAAGTACACTTAATTTAAAAAAAAAACAATCCATGGTTTGTGGGTGACAATCGTGTTTCAAGTACTATTTCTTATGCTTTAATCCAAAAAACATTAATCAAAAAGAGAAGAATCTTGTCTTCTAAACCTGGTCTTGCTAGAACATACACAGAAACATGTTGAACAAGAAAATGGACATGCATGTGTATGTGAGTTTGCAAAAAGTAGTTCTGCTTTTTGCACAAGTTTTCGGTGGGTGGTATCTTACCTCCTGAAAGGATTCGCTTCCTGCGATTTTGCGCACATCAAGCCGTCAAGAGGGAAAAATCATCAATGGCTTCTGCTCGATGCGAGAAGCAACTTACGGATGGATATGTAAAAACTCATAACATATTTGGATATGTAAAAACTCGTAACATATTGTCACCGACATACAGGATTTCAATTCAGATGGTTCATACCAGCGGCTAATCTGGGGTCTGTGCATGTCCGCGGGCCACCCTAACATAAAAGATATATCACTAGTCTGCAAAAATGTAAAAAGCAAAAGGATTCGAATCCCGACTATCTGCCCCATAAGCTCCGAGCATATCCACTACACCAAACCACCAAAAGGTCCCGTCACAAGGTGGAAAATGTCAAGATGAAAATTGTTCCTAGATGGTAAGCAAAGGGGATATGGCAAATATATGTTTACACGTCCATACACTCTCTCGACAAGTTGCTACACGAATGACAAGCAGAAACACAATCTTGCTCGCGCGGCGTCTCTAAAAATCCAATTTTTTTCAATGAAATGTAATTAAATGTCTTGGTTACGGTGCACTGATTACGAAATGACGATAGGATTTGGGTGTGCACGGGCATTAGTGGGAGGAACATAGAGCAGAGTATCGCGTAAATATTAAAAAAAAACTGGGTTTAGCGTGTAACATTTTGGCTCCAGAACGGAAAGAAATCGTTCACCGGTGTCCACTTGCCACACTCGTTCTGTACCCTACCACCACATCTGGTTTACCGCTGCGACCGTACTTAACGAGACTAATAATAAAGACGAAGATAATTGATAATAACTCATTCTTTTTAGAGAGCCACTAGATAATGATTACAGATTTGAGATCAGCGTTTCACACTGATTCGGACGGCCTGTAGCTTACCTCGATTGGCACTGACGAGTCCAGGTCCGCCCTTTGTAAGTAAGCTAAAGCACTCTGTCTGGTATACTTGGTACACTCTCTTGGCTCTAAATTGCGCTGCTAAACTGATGACTTCGAGAAATCGCGCCTCTTGACCGTCTCCCCTGCCTACACCGCGTAGTAGAGCGTTTCTCATACTGCTCATCGCTGTGAACGGCTGCAAACAACGTTTTATTCGCATCTTACAAAGAAAAACAGGCAATGAGGAAGGTTGATCTTCGTTTTATAATTTATCTCCTGCATCTGCCTTGGTGATACTAATTGTGGGAGCGGCAATTCTTTTCGCATTCTCCTCTGTTAGCGAAACTCTTTCGCACTCCTTGTTGTCTTAGCTCTGCAGTTTTGACCTGCACACATTTCCCTAGACGGCATACATATGAATTCCTGAAAGCATTACACTTTTGCTGCCCATTAGGACGATGTAAATTAAACTTACTGTTGCGCTGCAGGTTCCTTCGCGCTCGCTAGTACTGATAAACAAGCTCCCAGGTATAGGAAAAGCAAGAAGTTCATACTTATCTTCAGCAACGTATGTGCTCTAAAGAATATTCTGATGCAATTCTGATTAGTACGTATAACGGAATGCGGGTGAAGAGCGACAGGCAGCATTTACAACTGATTAGTTTGTTACACTTTTTCAGAAGCAGTAGTACTGAGGAAGATGGAATGAAATCGAAGTGCTATTAGGAGATCAGGATTAGACAATTGAAGTTGAACTGCGTTTGCAGAGAATGAGTGAATGAGGTGAGAAACTCGAGATTCTCTTAGTGTTCGACTGGGGTGCTAGGATTCGTAATGAACTACGTATCCTTGCGAAATGACTGACTCTGAGATTGCGAGGGTTTATAAATTTTACTGCGCTTAGCTGGAAAAAGCTGTCTAAACACACCAATCGCAGGGTGTCTGAAATGCACGTTTGCAAGTTTGAAAATCAACATCTCCGTTGTTCCAATTTTTCTAAAGGCTGCTTGATACGTATGAGCGGTTAACTTTGAAAACTGTTGACTTTGTTAACTTTCGGAAAACAGTGGTACTTCAAGGAAAGCCGTGCTGAGTAGAAGCTATGGATGTGAGCAGAAGTAAACAGACTAATCTTGAGAACTACAATTATAAGGTTACAATGCATTTCTAAATCGGCAGTGATGCACAGAGGCTAAGGTGAAAATTTTTTGGTTTTTCGACTACCATATACAAATGCATGAGTAGAGGGCATTTTGCATAATAAAGTTGCAAGCGTTGGACCTATTGTTTATTGCCACTTTGCATAATTGGAACCCCTGATCCTTGACAAATAGGTGTGCTTTCATCGCACCTACACTGCTCAGCATCAGCTTTTGCTAGCCTGCGGCGTAAACGCTCTAAGCTTGTGACATGTTCTCCACTATTCTCAAGGTACAAAGAAAGATCTAATGGGTTAGATTTTAGAATTTTTCAATTTTCTTTCAATTTTGGCAGGGTATCCTTGATTACATGTCTTTGTAAATCGGGTAAGAGAAATGCCCTTTTGATTTCAGTGCTTAACAAAGCGCTCAGCTTTTCTGAATGTACATTTCTAAATGGTTTCGTTTTCATATAAAATGTAATTTTTTGCAACTTCCTCTCCGAGCACATTGGGATTGATGATGACGTTGTTCTGCATAAAGGCAAACGGCGTTTTTTCGCTTGTTGAAACTGCTGAAAACAATCGTTTCGAAGGAAAACGAAAACTTTTTGTTCTCGTGACTGTTTTTCCAAACTGATCATCTGACGTTGTTTTGTGGCGGGTGATAGGTAAACATTTTCTTAATGCAGCGAACGCACAAATTACTCGACTCTTATTGCAGCGTATCGCTTCCAACGACTTCTTTGTCACGTCGCTAATTGAGGAAGCAGTGCTAGGAAGCCTTGTTAAACAGGTAAAACAAGCTTTTCCATTCATTATAAGAATTAGGCTTATGAGGAGGTCAAGGAGCCTGCACAACTTTCATATGCATTTTGACGCAGGTAAGTTGATTATGCAAGAGAGATGACCTGCCTTAAAACCATGGGGAAGAGAGAGAAGGAATAGGTATTCTAGCTGATAAATTTCTCTACGCAAATCTGGAGCAGCCAGCTTGTAGCTTTGTTCCGCTTCAAGAAATAAGGAAAAACAAAGTAATTGAGACTTGAATCAATCATAGAAGCTTTGGGATGGTAGTGAGAGTCAGAGAATTCATATCCTGCGTGGTTCTTCCAACTGGGTGCAAATCGAGTGGTTCCCGGGCAGCCGACTGCTGCCGCAGCCAGCCGCCGAAGCTACCTACGAAGCGCTGCAGATGACAGTGATTACGCTCGTCGTCTAGAATCAGAGAGATTCTCGCACCTCGTCGCGTTAAGGTGCGATATCCGCCTTAGCGATAGCGTGATGTCGTCGATATTTATATTATTATGATGATCGAAAAGTAATGGGACACCGAAGAGTGAATGTAGTTTTATCAAACGATCGATTGGACGTCTAAGTTTTGAGAGATGTTAGTACATATCAAATATTCTTAACGAGGTCTATAGATAGCCACTGTCATAGCGTCGTGTCTATAAGTGGTCAAAATCTAAGCTCGTCACGACAAGCAATTTCAAACTTGATGCAGCAGCGTCGCAGTAAAGGTAAGGCTGCCAAGAACATACATGCCGCAATGGGTTAGGGGACTGTCATCAAATCCACGATAGCCGGATGGTTACAACGCTTGCAGCAGAAGGTATAGCATTGGGTATTAGGTGTCATATTATTTATCCTCTCATCGAGGTGATCCAATGGCTCACCCTTGACGAATGGCATCTGATAGAAGTGTTTACGCGCTATCCATACGTGCGCAATTTACCTCGAGAAAGCCTCGCTTTCAAAAAATTGGGCCAAACACGTTTTCTAGCCCAAAAACCTGCGCCAGATATTGCACTTTTACGGACCTGCCTCTTTTATACAAAATGGAAGAATTTCTGCAGGTTCAAGCAATTATTAGAAAGAGATTGGGAAGCACTTTTTGGTATTTCATATGTCCAGGGACTTCAAGGTACTGCAGTACAATTTCGGATGGCGTTCAAAAAAGTCTGTCTGACTATTTAGTACTCTGCGTTGATACCACTGCTT
>CATQJL010000112.1:59242913-59259887 GCA_958299035.1 Cylicocyclus nassatus | reverse complement strand
AATTTTATATGAAATCTGCAAGAAGATGCGGCTTCAGCTTGATGAGACGAATCTTTTCATATACAGTATGTCCGTAATCGTGGTGACGGGGTGACATACAATGATACCTTGTTGTTTTCTATGTTAAGGCTTTTGTGAACATTTATCACAGCGTTAATCGCGATTAGCAGGTTCTGGTACAAAGTTTTCATTATCGAAAACTATCGCGAAAAGTTGGGCAGTTTTTATTCACCCTTATTACTCACTATAAGCATTTTATCATTTATCACTGATAATATCACATTTTTGGATCATTTTTGGCGTATGGTAAGAAAAGTACTGTAGGAAACGCTTAGTGAATTTCTATCGCTCTTTCTCTAATTATAAGTGATCTACAGGCTTTTCTAGTTCTATTGCTCGGTGCAGGTTGGTAGATCCCTCGCTCCAGCAATCGATCGATTTCTCATCGGCACATGCCACTGCTGCCAATTCTTACCTAAAATGGCGTTTTTGCTTCAACTCGCTTCACGCCGAAGCCTGGGCTAAAATTCTGCACCTACATGGAAGATGAACGTGGGAATCGACCGCATGAATTTAAGCCATGCTTATCTGTCGTTGTCACTGATATCATCATTTTATCATTTATCACTGATGATATCACAAAATTGATCTTTTCTGACATACGGTAAAAAATGTAGTTTAGAAAACGCTGTGCGAGTTTTTATCGCTTCATCTCTTACAGTATTTGATCTACAGGCTTTTTCAATTCAATTGCGCATTCGGTGCGGTAGACAGATCCCTCACTGCAGCAATCGATTGATCGCTATGAGCATGACACCGTCTCTTTGGAAACGTTGCTCTTTCTTCAGAAAACTCCACCGCTCAATAAATTGTGAATGAACCGAGTCGCCTGTCAACAAGAGTTTCAACAATGAGCTGAACAATTCTGTTTTCTGCGTATGGACATACAGACCCAGATCCACGAAGGCGATCGGTCTAAGGTGCGAAACGGCACAAACGGCGTGCTCGAGCATCTTTTCACCAGAGTCCACACGCCCGTGAACGATGCGTGTACATGGGCGGTTGCCTCCGTACCGAAGTTTTTATGAACTCTCCTATGCTCTACTCTATTTTTTGCTATCTACAATAGCTCACAAAATGTGCAGATTTTCTTTGTGTCGTGATTCCGGAGGTTTTGCGAAAGTCCGCAGCGTTCTGGGAGTTTTGAACATTCCGGGATTTCTGCGGAATCACGCGAATCGCGCAAACTACAGTACCCACACTAATTTTTCGACAGAAAAGCAAAAACTGGCGATCCGCGTTTTTTTCGTCCTTTGTTCATAACTTTCTTCAGATTGCATAAACTAGGAATCCGACGAAAGTATGATGTTCAGCTCGTCAAAATGAACCTTCTGATATACTACGCTTCCTTACCGGTCCGTTTTCAATTTGCTCGATTTTGTGTGTTGTGAGGACGGGTGTTCGTAGCGGTGTAACTCAACGAAGAACACACAAGGAAGATTCTAGTAAACATGACCAGTAGAGCTGTTTCCGTAGATTATTATGCGCTAGCGAGCAGCGGAGGATCCCTTTTGCGCAGAGAAAGATAGGTCGATGAATTTTGGAAAAATCTATGTCTTTCAAATTTTGGCTACCGTAACCATACAGTAAGGCGCTAATTTGCAAAGCAGGTGTGTTTTTCGTGATCAGCAGGTCAAATAACCTCTATGCGCAAGTTTCCGACGAATTCAGGCCCTTTGATTTTTTCTCGTTCTTAGGCTCTGAAGCTCGCCGACGGGTTTTGGCCAAAATATTGATCATCATGGATTGGCCGGAAACTTCGCCCATAGGAAGCGTAGTATATCAGAAGGTTCATTTTGACGAGCTGAACATCATACTTTCGTCGGATTCCTAGTTTATGCAATCTGAAGAAAGTTATGAACAAAGGACGAAAAAAACGCGGATCGCCAGTTTTTGCTTTTCTGTCGAAAAATTAGTGTGGGTACTGTAGTTTGCGCGATTCGCGTGATTCCGCAGAAATCCCGGAATGTTCAAAACTCCCAGAACGCTGCGGACTTTCGCAAAACCTCCGGAATCACGACACAAAGAAAATCTGCACATTTTGTGAGCTATTGTAGATAGCAAAAAATAGAGTAGAGCATAGGAGAGTTCATAAAAACTTCGGTACGGAGGCAACCGCCCATGTACACGCATCGTTCACGGGCGTGTGGACTCTGGTGAAAAGATGCTCGAGCACGCCGTTTGTGCCGTTTCGCACCTTAGACCGATCGCCTTCGTGGATCTGGGTCTGTATGTCCATACGCAGAAAACAGAATTGTTCAGCTCATTGTTGAAACTCTTGTTGACAGGCGACTCGGTTCATTCACAATTTATTGAGCGGTGGAGTTTTCTGAAGAAAGAGCAACGTTTCCAAAGAGACGGTGTCATGCTCATAGCGATCAATCGATTGCTGCAGTGAGGGATCTGTCTACCGCACCGAATGCGCAATTGAATTGAAAAAGCCTGTAGATCAAATACTGTAAGAGATGAAGCGATAAAAACTCGCACAGCGTTTTCTAAACTACATTTTTTACCGTATGTCAGAAAAGATCAATTTTGTGATATCATCAGTGATAAATGATAAAATGATGATATCAGTGACAACGACAGATAAGCATGGCTTAAATTCATGCGGTCGATTCCCACGTTCATCTTCCATGTAGGTGCAGAATTTTAGCCCAGGCTTCGGCGTGAAGCGAGTTGAAGCAAAAACGCCATTTTAGGTAAGAATTGGCAGCAGTGGCATGTGCCGATGAGAAATCGATCGATTGCTGGAGCGAGGGATCTACCAACTGCACCGAGCAATAGAACTAGAAAAGCCTGTAGATCACTTATAATTAGAGAAAGAGCGATAGAAATTCACTAAGCGTTTCCTACAGTACTTTTCTTACCATACGCCAAAAATGATCCAAAAATGTGATATTATCAGTGATAAATGATAAAATGCTTATAGTGAGTAATAAGGGTGAATAAAAACTGCCCAACTTTTCGCGATAGTTTTCGATAATGAAAACTTTGTACCAGAACCTGCTAATCGCGATTAACGCTGTGATAAATGTTCACAAAAGCCTTAACATAGAAAACAACAAGGTATCATTGTATGTCACCCCGTCACCACGATTACGGACATACTGTATATGAAAAGATTCGTCTCATCAAGCTGAAGCCGCATCTTCTTGCAGATTTCATATAAAATTGTTTTAAAAGAAGTTATAGCTAAATCCCGCTTATCCCGCAAATCCCGCGGATCCCGCAAATCCCGTGAAGTCGCGAATCCCGCTTATCCCGCAAATCCCGACAATCCCGCGAATCCCGACAATCCCGCAGTTTTGGACAAATTCTACCGCTGCAACTGTAGAGGATTTTTCGTAGATTATTTTGTTACATAAAAGAGCCCATAGGGTTTGCGTTGCTAAAAGATTTTTTGACCGAACAAAAAATTAGCCACTTTTTGACCTCGCTTCAGCGCATGTGTACAGTCGCTTCATTTCATATGATCATGTGTGTCATTGCACACACAGTTCACCTTTGGCGTCCCCATCCTGGATTCGTGGGATAAACAAGCCTTCAGGTAAGTGTTTCCAAGGTGTTCTTAGCATTTTCTTTCCTTTTTACTTACTAGTCACCTCAAATTGATGCAATCGATAACAATCGGTAAGTCTCTTGCGTTTTTGCGATTGCAAATCCAGGATGAGGACGCCAAAGTGGACTGTGTGTGCAATGGCACACATGATCATATGAAATGAAGCGACTGTACATGCCTATTTACGAGTTATGAAAATTTTACAGTTGACGTGAGTGCCGAAAAGGAATTGATGGATGGGCCCTGCTAGCTCTTTCTTTACACTGGCACCTCCAACTTTGAAGTCGTCGATTACTTCTATTCGCAGAAAGTTATAGCATGTAAAACATCTATACAGAAAATTAATGTTTGACAATAAAGTTTACTAGCAAGACGTTTTCTTCATGCAACTGAACTTATGCGCATGCTAGCCTATTACACCCTTATTCCGCGATCAATTGAAAAACTTGACCTGAAGGGCGCATTGTGGAGATTTTCTCGCAAGAAGATATTTTTAGGGTGAGAACGTACCTCGGCCACTTGGAGTTTTAGGCCTGAAATCTCCTTACACTAAGAAATTATTGAAACTTGATATGCTTTAGAAAGCGCAAGAAAAGCGCTTTCTAATGATGCTAACAATACCGCACTAAAGATGAAATTCTCTTAGAACAGCTGCTTCAAACATGGGGCAGAAAAAAATCGGACAGAACTTATGCAACAACCTATAGAAAGAACTGATTATGCTCTTCAATATGTACCCATATTACAAGTGGAAAGCTGATCTACTCGGATCTCTTGGCTTCCATGTATGGAAATCTTGAGAGGCAAAAAGGGGCAATTTCGGCATTCGCGCATTTTTTTTTCTCGTAAAAAAAGCTTTTGCACAGATTCTTGCCGATTATGAAAAATGGCGTTCGCCAATCACTATTAGAAGAAAAATGTTTAAATTGTTACAAAAGACGAAGGACCGAGCAGGGTGTTACTGAACAAGACTTTTCGGGGATGGGCAGGACGTCCTGCACTGAAAATTGTTGGACAAGAAGAAGACGGTCGACCATACCGTATGCAAGGCAGCTGCAACGTCTTAACGGGGTCATACCGCAGAAAAAGCCAAAAAGACAGATTCAGCGAGTTTTTCTGCACGACTAAACATGACCTTGGCAAACGTCGTCGAAATTGTACTGCAAGAAATGACTAGGAGGTAGTTCAGTACCCAAAATGCTCCTTAAACCTCGCTCTATCAGATTATCGTTTGTTCTGCTTTCCCGCAAACCTTATAAATGGTGCATGTTTCAATTTCATTGAGTGATTTAAGCGCTGGTTAAGACTATTTTCTTGAGACCCGGCGGGTTGCCGTTTGGAAAATTTGAAAATGAAAAGCAGACAGGAATGTGACAAAAGGTCGTGTGCTATGTTGAAGAATACATCATTGGCTGATTTTTAGTGAAAGTTTTTAGTGATTTTGTTGGTTTATGAAAACGCTGCGAACTTATGGAACGACCTAATAGTGGGTTGCAATTGGTGATGCTGATGGTCTTGATTTTTGTCTGATTCAAAAGGCGCCCTGAGGACCCTGACGTCGTCCTTGCTAAAACCCGGCGCCGTAGGCGGGTTCTGATGTGCAGATTTTTCTTCTGTTCTTCTAGCAGGTCCTCATTCCTGGACTTCTTTTCCTACAGAGTGATGACGTGGAACTTCATGCAGCAGCGTCGAGAAGAGTGTCGAGGTCGGCGTTTGTGGAGAGTGTGCTGGTGTTGTATATGCAGAGCATGAGGCAGTCTCCATCGTGTGCCTTCCGGTTAGACTTATCGTTTTTGTCCAACCAAACTGCGCCTTTAGGAACCTGACGTCCTACTTGCTACCACCCGGCGCCGTAAGTGGGATCTGATGTTGCTAATCTTCTAGCTTGTGGAGTGATAAAAATTTTTATTTCATAAGAGCAGGATTACTAGGCCTACTTTTGATTTCCAGAGGGCGATCGCTGACCCCAAATGTGGAACGGGACCGTTTAGCGACCGGAAAGCCAGACGGGTGATATGGCCTAGTCGTCTCTTAGCTAGGCATCCGGCCGAAACCGAAAACGTCGAACTCCTTCACAGCTCGAGAGCCCCTGCCAGGGTACACTCGCTGTGCATCGCAGTTGTGTCAACCCCACAGATACAGACAGGATTTAAGACGTGGCTAACTCAATAAAAAAGCAGCTTGTCTATAATGCTTTAAGAAGCCAAAGCTTGTCAATAGAATTATGCTCAATGCTAGGCGCAGGACCTTTTTTCTAAACTAGACCAGCCCAAACACGCCAAAGGTTTTGTCAACCCAGGATCCTTTACCGTGCTATGCAATACCTAAGAGAATTGTATTGCATAGCAATCGTCCAGTGAGGCGCGGCGAAACGGTTGAGCTGCTCGCATTGAAAACGAAAAAGGTGGCCTTGTATCCGTGGATAACCAAATGGAGATTTTGAGGCTCACGTTCAGGTCTTCTTACAATTAACTGTGTGAAAATGATATCATTATTGATTTGAGATGAAGCGAAAGCACAAATTAATCCTCAAAGATGGCGAAGACGTAGTGTGTTTTGTTGAATGAAAGTTGACTCATAGCACTTCAATTTGGAGTGGAATGAAGTGTTTTGAAGGAAGAGAGCAATACACATATTGAGCTTGTTTCTGAAGCTTTTTTTTTCTCATAGAACTGTCAACGCAGCTCCAGAAGATAAGAATTCACCGCTGTAATTTGATCATAGGTACTCTAACTAGGGTTTTCCCTTTGTAAAGGACAAAGCAAAGGTAAATATTGCACAACCTGAATGCGAACTTCTGTACCTGTGAGAAACAAGATCCATTGTTTCAGGCCAGATAGTCTCACTGCACCAATCAGGAGTTTGTATCAACATAATTACACGGCTGGTGATCATACAATGTACATATATTGCCGAGCAAATAATAGACAGTACAATCTCACGCGCACTTTTGTCAAATATAAATAGCCGAAGAAAGTATACATTCATGATACTATCCCACTGCAGTCATGATACGCTTACTTCTTGTTTTCTTCTCTGTGCTCGTCGCCGAGGGATTTGGATCGTCGAAGTGAGTAACCTGTTCTAAGTATTATTTATGTACTAGCTGGCTTGTCCGGCTAAGCTCGGCCCTGTCAAAACACTATGATAAAGCTCTCATCCGTATCCCTGTACCAGTGGCGTACCCAGGATTTCGGCTCGGGGGGGGGGGTGACAAAAAATTTTTTCTAATGAATGTGCGTGGCGTTAGCCAAGCATTCCGAAGAAATTTTTGGGTGCTTCTCAAAATTTTTGCGGGTCCCCAACCCCTAAAATCTGGCTGACGCCACGCCTCCGAAAAATTTTTTTTTACCAGGCTAATTTGTAATTTTAAAATTTTTAAAAATTTTTAATTATTTACAAGTAAAGACAAGTCCTTTGCACATTTTTATAACACATTTAAGTAACTTTCAAAAAGTTCGCGACCCATTCTCGGGGGGGGGGGTGGGGGGAGGCACGCGCCCCCCCCCCGTTCCCCCCCTCGGTAAGCCACTGCCCTTTACATTCCCTGTGCCCACGTCTACATGCCATTTCCCTATTCCCGCTGTTTTCGTAATCAGCATGCTCGATGACCCCCCCCCTATGCCAAATCCCAGCCCCGTAGGCGAACTCTGCAAAAAATCGATAAAAATTGATAAAATCGATATCGATCGATGACGAAAAGTAGCCTATGACACCTCCCTCGCCCCGAAGTGTAAAGGCTGCTGCATGATGAAGGCGCAGAAGCAGTATCAGTTGAGCGGGCGCGAACGCGTCGCGCGTATCCTCATCGTTGTAAATCCTGCGCCTCACGCGCTCTGCGGCTAATAAAGCCACGAGCGCCGAAAAATATTGCGCCTTCGTCATGCTGCAGCCTTTTTGTGTGCCAAGTTTGGTCCGGATCGGTTCAGAAATGGAATTTTCTACTCGGAACATACGTACACACAGACATACAGACATACAGACATACATACAGACAAACAGACATCAGCTTTATATATAAGATTTAAAAAGCCAGGACATAAATTAAGTTTACATCCGAAAATATAAATATGTTGAAGTCCTTCTATCTTCAATTCTGGGCATGTGATAGATGATTGTACGTTTTAGGGAACGGACACCTAACCATGTGGCATTGCACCAGGAATGGTACCCTAACCATAAAAATGTAGAAAACCATACTCTAATGCGCATAGGGCGCAAAGAGCGCTACCCTATTCTAAGCAGTATCAGGAACTGCACAGGACTGAAACCGATGGACATAACTATCAATACGGTACTAGTAACAGATACCCCATGGGTTAGTATTTTTTATTAGTAGTGCAGCTTACCAAAAATTAGCTTAAATACTATAACAGTCTAAACACGGAATGTTGAAATGTATGTGAATTGTCTGCTTGCAGAAGTTTTGCTGCGGTTGCGCTCAAAGGGCTGTTAGTGCATATAAGCGAGGAGTTCCAAATGGATATCAGATGATCGTGACTTCCTACCTTGATGACGTTTGGAATGAAGTGGAAGAAATAGTCGAAAAGGAATTGAAAGCGGTGAGGAGCTAAAAGGAACTTAAAGGGAAAGTACCCAACTTAGTTCCGTCTTCAATAAGAGGATTATATATATATGCATCTAATAAGCTTCAAACGCTGATTTCAAGTATGCTATTCCTAGTTGCGGGGCATCGATTTCGAGCGAGTTATTGACTTTATTGTGTGCAGAATTTGCATACTAATCGATTTCCTGGCATCATGGCTTCATCTTCTAAGTACTAATACACTTGCACAAAGCTTCGTTTCAGTAGGAAATTGGAGTTGATGTTATTTCGCTTCAGCACTTTTTTCTCGCAATTATTACTTACAGGCAGTCATACCATGCTCTGATGCCAATTCGGTGCCCATAGCGGTGCACCATCCCATAGCTCGCTTTGGGATGGTGCACCGCAGTTAGGAACAGCATATTTGGAAACAGTGTTTGAAGCTGATTCAGAATATGTATGCTTCTTGTCGAGAGGATGGACTAAGTTAGTTAATCCATATTGTATCAGCAGCTTATTGTCCGTTAAGCAAAATCTTAGCAGCAAAAGTCGTTTACAACCTCTGTACTGCCTAGGTATATATAGCATTCTTGCAAATGATAGTTTGAGAAAGTACCGGTTTGCTTGTCACGATATGTGAACAAGGAAAGAAACAAGTGGCTACAGTATAAAGTGGTTTTTTGGTTATATATTGCTGTTCTCATGGAGATCTACATAACTTCTATAAAGTAATTCCCCACACCAATCTACGCATACACTTTTGCTCGAAATAATAGCTTTTCTAAAAACAATGATGTCCTTGAAAGCAGCCTTGCATAATATTTTTTAATATTTTTTGTAAAAACATGCTATCTACCTGCGGTCGACATAAAGGGGCTGAAATTGTCATAGTTCGCTGACGTACTGGTGATTTCCAGTATGGAATCTAGGCATTCCATTATGAAACCATATGCGATTTACATTTGTACCACTCCGAATTATTTATCAAATCAAAGAGTTACACTCTGAGTAAGATATTGCAACCGCAAAACCTCAACAAATGATAACAAGTCATTTTTACATTCAGCATATATAATAACGCGCCAAACAAGTTCATCATCAAATCTACTCTTTGATATTGAAAGCGCATAGTTCAGGTTCACTAAAATGAGCCTACGCTAATCGCCTGTGTCTCAATATGTTACTTTTTCAAACTCTTACAAGCTGAGCAAAGCAGCCGTTTTGCCCTTACACACCGATTTATCCACTTGTGCTTGCCAAAGGAAAACCGTTGGAGAAACTAACCAAGTACTTCTGTTGTTCGTTTGCAGGTACTCAAAAACAAAAGCAAAGATGACAAGAAGCGTATTGTGGCGGAGAGGATGAAAACGATAAAGATTGGATGCGCACATTATGAAAACTGGATAGGCTGGCAATCAGCCGTGTGTTTGCTGCCAAAGTGAGAGCCCTGCTAACCATTGAAGATTCTGATAATTCCTACTATGCTATCGCTTTTCTAAAAGTGAGAGAGACAAGGGCAGTAGAAACTTTTTTGGTTCCACTGTCTGGTGTTGACGATAAGAAAAGTTGATTGAAGTTGTATGTGCGATGGAAAGTACACATTTAATTGCCTTCTTCTCGCTCAATAATTACGATGATAATCTGAAAAAAGAGCTAAAAGAGAGCAGTAGACCTCGCTCTTTAGAAACATATACTAAGAGTCTTTAATCACTTGTTTCGAGGAACTCGTCGGAGCCATTCAATCAAAGCAACGATGCATGAAAAAGATTGATTCGGTGTGATAGCCTCAATCACTTAAACACCCATTTAAGGTCTTTCTGCCTTTTCTGCGGAATAAGTTTCCGACAAGTTATGAGCGTTTGAATGTCCAGATTTGCCAAGCATTGAGTGGCTTAAAATCAGCGAAAACCCCTAAAACAACACCTATGAGATTTCCATCGGCTTTGTTCCTTCCTTGCAAACAATATACTCTATACAAAAATGATTTTCCACTTTCCGGTGTTTTGTACAGCTTTTCGCCACCTAAATCTTGAGAAATTTGGACATTTGAACGCCCACGACTTCTTTCGGAAACTTATTCCGCAAAAAAGGAAAGCAGTTTCGGAATCAGCGTTTAAAGGCGCGTTTAGTGATTTACACATCTCATCTTCAATCGACTAATGCTGGTATCCTTTCCTTGTGGGTATTATTCATGTATTTAAAAAAAACCAGAACATAGATTTCTTTTAAATCCGATATTATGTTGAAGTCCTTTTGTCTTAAACTCTGG
This sequence comes from Cylicocyclus nassatus, assembly GCA_958299035.1. NCBI lineage: Eukaryota > Metazoa > Nematoda > Chromadorea > Rhabditida > Strongylidae > Cylicocyclus > Cylicocyclus nassatus. The sequence continues at coordinate 59,249,450 of CATQJL010000112.1, read as the reverse complement.
GCATGTGATAGACGATTCTAAGTTTCAGGAGGACAGACCATGCGAATGTAGCAGATAATAAATCGTCGAGCGGGGTGATATTAACCTATTATAATAGCAATTTCAGGGACTGTACAAGACCGAAAAGCAATACGAACTGCACAGAACCGACCACCGAAGGATGTGGATGTGGATGGCCTTCCTTTGAATGGCCTTTTGGGTGGACGACGTGAGTAACTTGTTCTTAATATTATTCATGTATTTTAAAAAGCCAGAACATAGATTCCCTTGAAATCCGATATAAATATGTTAAGTTCCTTCTATCTCAAATTCTGGGCATGTGATAGACGATTCTAAGTTTCAGGTGGACACTTGACCATACGAATGTAACAGATCATAAATCGCCGGACGGGGTGACACTAACCTATTATAATAGCAACAGCACAGGACCGATAGGCAATTTCACGAAATACACAGGACCGACCACGGAGGGAATTAAATGGCCTTCCTTCAAATGGCCTTTCTTGAAATGGTCGAAGTGAGTAACTTATTCTGACTGTTATTTATGTATTTAAAAAAGCCAGAACATAGACTCCCTTTACTTCCGGAAATATGAATATATTGTGGTCCTTCTATCTCAAATTTGGGCATGTGATAGACGATCGTAAGTTTTAGGACATGGACACCTGACCATAGCGTAGATGGTAAATCGTCGCGCGAGGCGCCATTTCCCTATTATAATATAAGCAATTTTACGCATTGCACAGGACTGAAGTTGAGGGACATGGGTATCAATGCGGGACTAGCAATATATACTTCATGGGTTAGTATTTTTATTGGTAATGCAGTTCACTACTAGGTAGCTCAGATACTCTGATATTCTAGGCACGGAATTTCAATAATATATGTGAATTGTCTGCTTGCAGGAGTTCTGCTGCGGTTGCGCACAAAGAGCTATTAGTGCATATAAGCGAGAAGAAGTTCCAAAAAGATATCAGTTGATCGCGACTCCCTGTTACTTCGAACCCATTTGGCATGCAGTGAAAGAAATAGTCAAAAAGGAATTGAGAGAAAGGAAGGTGAGGAGCTAGAAGGAACTTGTAGGGAAGGTTTCCAACTTAGCCGGTCTTTGATAAAAGACTTAAATATTCCTAATTAGCTTCAAACGCTGACACCAAATATGCTATTCCTAGCTACGAGGCATCGATTTGGAGCGAGTATTGACTCAGTTCGAATTTTGCATATTCATCGACTTATTGACAACACGGATCATTTTTCAAGTGTCAATACACTTGCGTTAAGCTTTTTTAGTGAGGAAGGATTGGATTTGCTGTTATTTCGATATCTCATCACCTTTTTCCTAGAGATTTTTACATACAGGCAGTCTTACCATGTTTCGTATTATGTCAGTGCGGTGCAAAACTCGCCTCGGAATGGTGAGCCGCAGCTAGGATAGCATATTTGGGATCAGGGTTTGAAGCTGATTCGGAATACACAGGATGTTCTAGAAAAATGCCTACTGTTTGATTATTAATATTTCTCTTGTCGTAAGTACTTTCGGGGAGGATTAGGTACAACTTTGTAGAGCTGGATTCAACTTAGATTTACAGTATGAAGCGCATTACCGATATTCCTTTATTACTATAGTATTACGGTAGGAACTCACAGCATGTGGCGCCACTGTGAGATAGGCCGTTCAAAAATATTTCAACAAAATCTGAAAATTTGTGTAACAAGGTTATCATGCATGCTGATTTCACTACATAAGTTTTTACGCGTCCGCAGAGCTTTTGAGTGGCCTAGTCAAATTTTCGACAGTTATCAGAAGTCCGTCGTTATGTTATATCTGGCATTTGTTAAAAAAGCATTATGGTAAAGTGAGAGTTTCACATTTGAAATCATCGACCCTGATTAACCTAGTTTAATAGTTTTTAGCTTTTTTTAGTACTTACTTAGAGGTGAAATATGACCCTCAATGACGCAAAACCCACTTCACTACCGTAATCCTACAGTAGTGAAGAGGGATCGATAGCTGCTCCATACTGTAAAACAAAATTGAAGCCAACTCTACAAAAAGATGCCTAGAGCTTCTTGAAAAACTCAATGACAAGAGAGCTATTAACAATCAAACAGTAGGCACACGTTTTTTGGGACACTCTGTCGATATGTAACAAGGGAAGAAACAAGCGGCCACAGTATAAAACGTTTTTGGTTGATTATGGTTTTCTAGAAAAATTGGTGTTTTTGAAACCAGAAACCATTGCATAATGTTTTTTGTTTAAACATGCTATCTACCAGCGGTCGATATAAATGGCTGAAATTGTCTTCCAAGTCACAATTCGCTGACGTACTGGTGATTTCCAATATGAAATTCAGACGTTTGTGTATGAAACCATAGGGAACTTACATTTGTACACCTTCGAATTATTTATCAAAACAATGAGTACCCTATGAGTAAATTATTGCAACCTAAAAACGTCAACAAATGGTAATAAGTCATTTTGCATCCAGCACAAATAATAACGCGCCAAACAATTTTATCATCAAATTTATTCCTTGATATTGAAAGCGCATAGTTCATCAAAATGAAACCTTCGCTGATCGCTTATATCTCAACATTGTTACTTTTTCACACTCTTACAAGTTGAGCAAAGCAGCCGTTTGCCCTTATACACTGATTTATCAACTTGTGTTTGCCAAAGGAAACCGTTGGAGAAACTAACTATGTACCCACATTGTTTGTTTGCAGGTACTCAAAAACAAAAAGAAAGCGGAGAGGAAGCGTATTGTGGCGGAGAAGATGAAAACGATAAAGATTGGATGCGCACATTATGTAGACTGGAAACGCTGGCAATGGGCCGTGTGTTTGCTGCCAAAGCCTGCCATCTACTAGCCCTGCCGACCATTGTGGGGATTCTGATAACTCCTACTATGCTATCGCTTTTCTAAAAGTGAGAGAGAGAATGGCAGTAGAAACTTTTTTGGTTCCACTGTTTGGTGTTAACGATAAAAAAAAGTTGATTTAGTTTGTACGTGCGATGGATATAAGTAGATTTTATGCATAAATAAGTACGCATTTAACTCGGTTTATAGGTGCCTTCAACTTGCTCAATAAATACGATCATAATCTGAAGAGAGAGCTAAAAGAAAGCAACAGACCTTGCTCTTTAAAAACATATACAAAGAATCTTTGATCACTATTTCGAGAAACTCGTCGGAGGGATCAATCAAAGCAACGATGAATGAAATATTAGGTTGTCCCGAAAGTTTTGTCGGTTTTTTAAACCACTATAAAACCACGCACAACGAAGACCTGAATGAGTTTCAACATGCATTCGATGCAGCTTTTCCTTCTCTTTCGTACTTTAGGAGCCAAGATCCTGTATGGTTTTTTTGATAATTGCCACAAATCTTCACTTTTATCTGCTCAGAGTTAAGCTAATTTTTAAAAATTTTATTCCAAAGTTTTGGGAAGGACTAAGCATGGCACAAATAGAACAATTCTCGGCTATACGGTAATGTTTTTAGATTTCCCTAAGTTGCTGTTTCTAGCTTCGAAAAATTATTTCTTCGGAGGTCTCGATTTCTGGCAAAACCATAAAACACGCAACTGCGGCAAAAACATGAAAGCTCCTGGAATTTGCGAATTGAAACTTGATTGCTAATAAACATTATTTATGAAACACATCTACGTTTGATTTGTCTTGAAAAAGCAGCTTTTTGGAATTTTCGGTGATTTTGCGTGGTAGACGTAATCAAAAAGCGGTGATTTTATTTGAAATAAATAATTATTTAGGACTTGATAAGCGTCATGTAATCTAAAATAAGTATAATGTAGCCGAAGGTTGGCTCTACATAACAGTTATTAGAGCTTTTCGAAAGTAGCAGGAGAAAAGTTTTTAAAATACAGAAAAGATTTGGGGTTATTGCTGATCTGCTCAAAAAGCCATGGCGATAACATTGCGAAGATAGGGTAGATCAGAGAGCAAATATGGCTGTAAGAAAGAGGATAAAGATCTGTTTCAAATCATACCTAAACCTTCCATGAATTGGTGTTTTGTGGGTTTTAGTGAGCGATGGAAAAACCGACAAAACTTTTGGGACAACCTACAGTTGCAGCGGTAGAATTTGTCCAAAACTGCGGGATTGTCGGGATTCGCGGGATTGTCGGGATTTGCGGGATAAGCGGGATTCGCGACTTCACGGGATTTGCGGGATCCAGTACTCTGCGTTGATACCACTGCTTTAGCTATAACTTCTTTTAAAACAATTTTATATGAAATCTGCAAGAAGATGCGGCTTCAGCTTGATGAGACGAATCTTTTCATATACAGTATGTCCGTAATCGTGGTGACGGGGTGACATACAATGATACCTTGTTGTTTTCTATGTTAAGGCTTTTGTGAACATTTATCACAGCGTTAATCGCGATTAGCAGGTTCTGGTACAAAGTTTTCATTATCGAAAACTATCGCGAAAAGTTGGGCAGTTTTTATTCACCCTTATTACTCACTATAAGCATTTTATCATTTATCACTGATAATATCACATTTTTGGATCATTTTTGGCGTATGGTAAGAAAAGTACTGTAGGAAACGCTTAGTGAATTTCTATCGCTCTTTCTCTAATTATAAGTGATCTACAGGCTTTTCTAGTTCTATTGCTCGGTGCAGTTGGTAGATCCCTCGCTCCAGCAATCGATCGATTTCTCATCGGCACATGCCACTGCTGCCAATTCTTACCTAAAATGGCGTTTTTGCTTCAACTCGCTTCACGCCGAAGCCTGGGCTAAAATTCTGCACCTACATGGAAGATGAACGTGGGAATCGACCGCATGAATTTAAGCCATGCTTATCTGTCGTTGTCACTGATATCATCATTTTATCATTTATCACTGATGATATCACAAAATTGATCTTTTCTGACATACGGTAAAAAATGTAGTTTAGAAAACGCTGTGCGAGTTTTTATCGCTTCATCTCTTACAGTATTTGATCTACAGGCTTTTTCAATTCAATTGCGCATTCGGTGCGGTAGACAGATCCCTCACTGCAGCAATCGATTGATCGCTATGAGCATGACACCGTCTCTTTGGAAACGTTGCTCTTTCTTCAGAAAACTCCACCGCTCAATAAATTGTGAATGAACCGAGTCGCCTGTCAACAAGAGTTTCAACAATGAGCTGAACAATTCTGTTTTCTGCGTATGGGCATACAGACCCAGATCCACGAAGGCGATCGGTCTAAGGTGCGAAACGGCACAAACGGCGTGCTCGAGCATCTTTTCACCAGAGTCCACACGCCCGTGAACGATGCGTGTACATGGGCGGTTGCCTCCGTACCGAAGTTTTTATGAACTCTCCTATGCTCTACTCTATTTTTTGCTATCTACAATAGCTCACAAAATGTGCAGATTTTCTTTGTGTCGTGATTCCGGAGGTTTTGCGAAAGTCCGCAGCGTTCTGGGAGTTTTGAACATTCCGGGATTTCTGCGGAATCACGCGAATCGCGCAAACTACAGTACCCACACTAATTTTTCGACAGAAAAGCAAAAACTGGCGATCCGCGTTTTTTTCGTCCTTTGTTCATAACTTTCTTCAGATTGCATAAACTAGGAATCCGACGAAAGTATGATGTTCAGCTCGTCAAAATGAACCTTCTGATATACTACGCTTCCTTACCGGTCCGTTTTCAATTTGCTCGATTTTTGTGTGAGGACGGGTGTTCGTAGCGGTGTAACTCAACGAAGAACACACAAGGAAGATTCTAGTAAACATGACCAGTAGAGCTGTTTCCGTAGATTATTATGCGCTAGCGAGCAGCGGAGGATCCCTTTTGCGCAGAGAAAGATAGGTCGATGAATTTTGGAAAAATCTATGTCTTTCAAATTTTGGCTACCGTAACCATACAGTAAGGCGCTAATTTGCAAAGCAGGTGTGTTTTTCGTGATCAGCAGGTCAAATAACCTCTATGCGCAAGTTTCCGACGAATTCAGGCCCTTTGATTTTTTCTCGTTCTTAGGCTCTGAAGCTCGCCGACGGGTTTTGGCCAAAATATTGATCATCATGGATTGGCCGGAAACTTCGCCCATAGGGGTTTTCGAACTCGCTGACTACGAAAACAGTGCTTTTTGTGCAGTGTAAGTTCTTTTAGCAGAGTTATACCGAGTGAGCTGTCTCGAAACCAGGCCAGATCCAACATTTGCCTGCTCTTTTCGCATAATTGTTGGACAACTCACCCACTTGTTTTTACAGCTAAACATTAACAGAAGCCGTGCTATTGACCCATGGTTATTGTAGGTCTTCATCTATAAGAACTGCCCAGTTACGAGCTCACGAAATCACGTTTTTTGAATTATGCACAAAATTTGAAGATCGCCCACTTTGTCCAAATATGGTCCTGGTTGGGTGTATAACACGCTATTTGCAAATGATGTTTACTCTGTTCAAGAACTTCTACTGTAAAAGGCAGATAATCGACGTATACAATATTTGAATTTCAGAAAATATTTATGAGAACGTGATTTCGTGAGCAGTACTCTGCGTTGATACCACTGCTT
>CATQJL010000112.1:59179790-59242413 GCA_958299035.1 Cylicocyclus nassatus | reverse complement strand
AGGCAGTCTCTAAGGGCTTGTGTAACTTCACCTCTATCAGCATCAACATAGGATGCAAACACTTTAATGTCATCAGCATAGGCCATAACCTTAACTCTGCAGTCTGTAGTTAAGAGTTCAGGAAGGTCACTTGTGTAAATATTGAAAAGTACAGGGGACAATACACCACCTTGTGGCACACCACTAGTTGCTGAGTAGAAGGAAGAGTCAGCAGAATTACAGCGGACGGAAAAAGTCCTATTGGACAGATAAGATGAGAGCCATTTCAAAACAGTTCCACGAATTCCTACTTGGAAAAGCTTTTCAAGCAGTTTGGGAATGTCTACTCTGTCAAAGGCTTTAGACAGATCAAAATAAAGAACATCGGTAAATCGATTTTGAGATAAAGCTTTTTTCCAGTGATGTTCACAGACCAATAATTGAAGGGTGGTCGAAGAGCCTTCGATAAACCCAAACTGTTCAACTGGAATGAGATGGTTTTGTGCACAAAATGCCAACAACTTCCTTCTAACAATCTTCTCGGCAACTTTACAAACAACAGAATTGATGGATATCGGCCGAAACTCGGTAACCTTACATGGACTCTGAACCTTAGGTATGGGTACGACTTTTCCTTGCTTCCATACATCTGGGAGCTCTCCACTGCTCAAGGAGAGATTGATTAGAATAGAGACAGGAGTAGCCAATTGGTTGGCGCATCTTTTAAATACAATCTGGGGGATGCCATCAGTTGTCAAAAACGTGGATGATTTGAGCTTTCTCAAAATGCCCACAATCTCCCAAGGAAGCACCTGTGAAATTCGAGAAAGACAGGAGTGGCATGATCTGATGTCGTATTGAGAGTCATTGTTGTCGGGGGGATTCGATGGAGCTCGGAAAACCGACGCAAAGTAGCGCCCTAGATGCTCAGCTTTCTCTTGATCTGTCTTGATGACATTTCCTTGGTCATCCCGCAATATCTGCACCTTCGCTGGTTCTTTAAGAAATGAACGAGCATATCTGAACAAAGAAGCAGTATTCATCATTGTTAGCCTCCTCTGTTTATAAGCACTAAACCTAGCTAAGTGCCTGGATAACTCTTTAGTAATGTGCTTATACATTGCAGAGGCTAGGGGATTTCGAGATGTACAGAACAACCTGTTTCTTTGTTCAATCAAGTTCTTGATGTGCAAAGGATAATCGCAAGGTCTACTCATTTTCTTTTTGTACGGGACAAATCGCGAGAGCAAGTCATGCATCAAATCAATAAATCGTTGATAGGCATCATTGATCGAAGTGGCATCAAGTAATGTCCACCAATCAATAGTGTCTAAAGCGGAAGACATGGCCAAGTAATCACCGCCCATGTAGTCAAAATGGGAATCCACACAGGAAGTATCAATGGGTATTGAAAGATCGAAATGAACACTGGCATGGTCAGAACCACAGAGAGAAGGCTTAACAATTACATTGTGAACAACAGGATTAGATGATAAAACAAGATCCAACACATTGTTCATTCTAGTTGGATGAAAGACATGCTGAACAAGCGAAAGTTCATTAAACAAAGTCATAAATCTTCTAGAAGTAGGACTTAAGGGAGTCTTATTTGACCAATCAATAGCAAGGTTGAAATCACCCATCAGGACGACATTGGGATGATTACTACAGAAGTTTTGCAAAAAATCAATAAGGTAAGAATCGTTGTTGAATGTGGAGGAGGGAGGACGATAAACAAGAATGATGAAACAGTTAGATTGCGACTCGATATTCGTAATTTTCAGTGACAAAATATCAGTCATTTGCCTGGGAGTAGGCATATCTTCACATAAAATGATATCACGAACAAGAATACACAAACCTCCCCCACGTCGTTTGATTCGATCTTTACGGAAAATCGTGTATGGAAGACCATGACATAATTCAGAAGATTCAATGGCTGGAGTCAGCCAAGATTCAGTTACGAAGATAATGTCAGGTTTTTCATGAACGAGAAAAAGATGAAACAAATCGATTTTGTTTACAAGACTACGGGCATTAAGTAGGATGCAACTCATCATACAAGTACCATGCAAAGAATTCAGTTTTCCTGACGTGGATTCTGCCCTCGACTTATGTCGGTGATCTTGACCACCTCACCCCGATAGACAACATAGCCCTTGTAGCCCAATGCCTGGTTCTTTTCAATATTTACACAAGTGACCTTCCTGGACTCTTAACTACAGACTGCAGAGTTAAGGTTATGGCCTATGCTGATGACATTAAAGTGTTTGCATCCTATGTTGATGCTGATAGAGGTGAAGTTACACAAGCCCTTAGAGACTGCCTGCAGAATATTCTGAATTGGGCCTCTCTTAACAGTATTGACGTTAACCTAACAAAAAGTGCCTGCCTGACAATCTTCAAAAGAAAGGAGAATGATTGCACCTTTGAGAAATACGAGCATTCTGGTACCTCTCTTTTTAGGCCTGGACTAATAAGAGATCTTGGGGTGCTAGTTGACCAAGAGCTTCGATTTAGATCCCATATCGAGAAAATAGCACGTGCAGCCGTGCACAGACTCTTCCTCTTGCTACGTAACTTGAAGCATGTTGATGAGAAAGTTTACATCAGAATGTATATGGCTTATGTCCTCCCGCATTTAGAATATGCTAGCCAAGTTTGGAGTCCATATATAAAGAAGGATATCTTGACTGTGGAAAGAGTTCAGATGACTTTTACTCGTATCCTTTTCTATAGACTTATGCCTAACGACGATTACCCAGCTGCCCTCCCGTCCTATAGAAGTAGGTTGGCCCGCTTCAAGCTCTATAGCCTGCTTTACCGAAGGGTTGTTGCTGATCTAGTACTTGCCTTCCAAATATTACGTCTCGAGACTAAGCTTTTGCCTAGTGAATTTTGGGTTTGGAAGCCTTGCCACGGACGTACAGGTAGGTTTAATTTTTACTGTGCTGATTCAATAGGATCAACAAAATTGAACAAGCTTTTTTATAACTCCTTTTTTGTTCGTACTGCACGTTGGATGCAAAAATTGCCTGACTCTGTCATCTCTTCTGTTAACTCAAAATTGTTTAGAAAAAAGCTTTTAAAATGCGACTTTTTGAGTTTGTTAGGCATTGACGAGTCTGAATACTTTTAGATGTAGGGTCTCTTTTACAAGGTGTGTCTTTCGTTTATTTCAATCCGTTTTTTCTTTTCCTCTTTTTTTTTCAGAAAATGGTTAAATTCGGCTGACTGCTTTACATCTTCTTTCTTGCCACGTCTTTTTCATCTGCGATAAGCTTGGGAGTTTAGCTTTCTCTTAAGTTTGTAGTTGTTTTTCTCGGTTTCCTTTTTAGATCCCGCTTCTCGGCGGACTCAAGGTGTGTCGTCCAGTATACGTTGACAACGCATGATCGAGTTCCAGTTCTTTTATTTGCCTGTACTACCTTTCCTTTTGTAAGGGTGTAAGATAGATGCCGTTTCGTATTGTTTGATCTTTGGTTTGATGATGTGTCAGTTCAATTCGACTGAGACATATTTGTCGTTCTGGGTCTAATTTTTCTTTTCTTCCTGGTACATAAGGCCTAACCTAAGGAGACTGCCCGAAATATTTTTTTACCGAGCATATTTCCAGTTTTCCTATTGAGTTTGTGGCTCATCCAGTATGTTCGGTTGTACTAGGGTTGCCTAGTTTGTCGCGCTAGCATGCCCTTTTCATAGTCTCCGTCATACTCCTTGAATGTAGGTCGCTTGCTGGTCAGCGAGGGTGGCATGCGCAGACTCATATGAATATCCTTTATGGCAGCGCTTCTGATAGTTAGTCCTTGTGTTCTATCATTCATTGGTTAACCTAGAGTGGCGAATGGTCTCAAAAAAAGCTATTTTATTTTTCTGCATTAAGCCTTTCTTGTCTCTGAGTTTGTGTATTTCTAACACTGATTTTTGTTCTCAAGAATCTGTTGGTTACTAACCCGACACTATGGCGTGTGTGTAGACGTGATGATAGCACTTGGCATATCAACAGTATAAAGCAAAAACAAAAGTGGGGAGAGGACACCCCTGAGGTACTCCACTGGTACGTATATGCCTTTGCGAGTGGCAATGAGCAACTCCAACAGTTTCTGGCAGATAAGTACGAGGCAATCCATTCCAGTAATTTGCCATCTGTACCAAAATACTTTAGTTTACTTAGAAGTTTTCCGCGGCTAACTTTATCAAACGCCATTGTTAGGTCAACATAAATAACATTCCCTTGTTCTATGCCAACGCCCAATCAAATAAACTATTCGCTAAATTAGTAGTGGTAGACGTCCGGGAATGAAACCATGCTGTTCCATAGGAATAACATGAAACTTGTTAAGCCATGATAGCAGTCTGGCCCTTATGATCTTTTCATTACTTTCACTGGTGTAGGCAATAAACTGATAGGACGATAGCTGCTTGTCTGGTTTATACCGGATGATTTTGGAATAGCCTCACAATGGCTTCTTTCCAACACTGAGGCACCTCAACTTAGAAGCATCCACATATTGAATATATGGGCAAGTGGTGCAGCCAGAGTAAATGCACATTTTCTACAAATGATTTGCCATAATCCGTCATAGGTTTCACTTATGGACTGTCTAAGAATTTTCAAAATAATGTAAACTTCAGAAGGTGAAAGAAAACATCACTGAAGTGATGTGGGATAGGACACTATTTATGCAAAGGGGTGTTTTCATCAAATTTTTACTAGTGAAAACATTCGAGAAATAATTAGCTGAAGCATGTGCTTGCCAGAGACAGAATTTGCAGCGGAACTGTTCGTCAAAGTGGAGAGCTTGCCATTGGCCTTCATTTCATATTATATAGGAGTACACAGGTTTCATGTTATTCCTAGCAGTTCTTAGACAGTCGAAGGGATACCTCCGGCGGGCATATGGCGCGAGTCTGCCACTTCGCGCTCCGGAGCCATCGACTGTCTGAGATTGAGCATCAGCTCCAATCCTGCTAGTTCACGATCCTCAACAACCCTTCCGCAAAAGCGTCAGCGACAGTAAATGAAGATACCACTGAGCATCGCTACGTCAATTCCGCAGCACAAGTGGTCTTGGCGGATGGAGTGAACCATACTATAGAAGCGCTTGACACGTGTTCTACACGTTGCATAAAGTGAATGTAGTCGTTGGTAAGTGATAAATATCTTATTGTACATCGCTAGATACTCAGTGAACAGAATGCTTCGAAGCAGAGGTTTTCTTTTTAGCAGACATTTCGCATTTTGTATAAACTTGTCTCCTCCACTTCTTCCGTACCAGCGCAAAGGTGAAAATAAGGCTATACGCATTTTATGCGCCAGATGTTAGTGTGTGAGCGACAACCAATCTACCACTTTCCCCAACATAGAAGCATTGCAGCTAACATTTTTATTATTAATCGTACTTTGCACAATTACCTATGTTATCGTGCGGAAAGATCATCTTTCCGTTATACAATATCAATCGCAAAACTATTTCGAAGCGCTTTTTTCATGTTGTTGTTCGGGTCACAAAAACAATAAGCAAAACATAGACACGTCCTGGAGAAGTGTGTTTATTATGCTCTGCACTTACGAAAATAATTGGAGTAAGAGTAGGAGCTTATTAAAACGTATGTTTATTACCATTTGCATGATGTTGGATACGTGGCAACCCACTATTTGCGGATACTTACAAAATTAAACCTACTATCAGTTGTGTGGCGGTTCTACAGATGGTTGTTTTTTTTGGTTGTTGAACAAAATCATGAGCCAGCTGCTACCCAAAGTAGCCGCATCCAACTTCCTGATTTATCGAGAAGCTTCAAAGCAACGAATTTGATTCAGTCACTGTAGTCAAGTCATTCATGTGACTTTGCTCTACACTAACGCGCAGAACAGTCAAGTCTGCAGCTTTCAAAGATACTGGATAAACATGCCAATATTCAGTGGTTTTTGTGGCAAAAGAGGAACGATAGCCCCACCGAGCTAATGCTTGAGATGTAATATTTCAGATGGTTTGAGACTTACTCCTAGATAGGATTGGCGGGTAAGAGGTTAGCACTTGTTCTCGCCATTTGCTTCAATAGCAAACTAGAGGAACTGATGTCCGCATGCTGCTAATGTACTGTATCAATAACTGCTGTATATTTACGTCTACCTAGTCCGAACTGAAGAATGAACTTCACCATTAGTCGCACTACATAAAGCTCACACTATACCATAAGACGGATGGGGCTGCCTTATCTCAACGCACACGTAAGTTATCCAGAGGCATAGCTAGCATGAAGTAGTACCGCGAAAAGCTCAAAAAACATCCTTGTCAATGTAAGATTTGCTCATTCTGCATCTTCGAAACGAGCACTGATTAGAAATACGTTTAAGACAGCTATGCAGATATGCTCCGAGAAAGAAGAATGGTGCAAGCCAGTTTAGCTCTTCTCAGATTGCTTGCAGCAATAGTTATCACTGCCGTCACTTATCCAACAACCGCAAATGTAACCACACCTTGTTAATAAGTTCCTACTGTGCCTTCCATCTACTTCCCATAACACCAATGCGGCTTTCCGAAAGTGCATAATTACGTAGACTACAAGACGATTTATTTTAGCGTACATCCCAAACATCCCAAACGACTTCAAAAAAAAAACAGTTGGTTTGAAAAAGGCTTACGATGGATACCGTATAACAGCGGCAGTCTGCTCGTGCGGTGAAGTAGATGACTGCGCAAAAGTGGAAGTGATTTAAAAAGGGATTGTCTAGCTGGAATGCTCTCCATACTGGGAGAATTGAAAGATCGCTTGGCATTCGCGTAATTTAATATCTGGACATTGAAAAACGTAAAACCTTGTTTTCACGTTTTCCATGCATGGGAAGGAAGCGCACAGTGAAAACAATTTCGATATAAAATCTGAAAATTTGATTATATGAAGCCATCACTTCCTTTGCCAGAACTGAATTAGCGGTGCCCTCAACGGCATGTTCATTTTCTGTCGCTGACAATTTCGCGGCAGGGTTGTTGAGTGAAGATAGAAAACTAACAGGATTGAAGATGATGCTTGCTGGCTTCTTTTCATAAATGACGCTTCAAGTCGTCTCCAGGCCTCTGAGGAAGACGGAAGGCGCTAAACGTTGAGCGTTATAATAAAGAACACCTAACGCACCTGTTTGGAAAAGCAGTACTACAAGAGTATAAATGATCAGGGGGTTGGAGTAGGTATAACTTTCGAGCCCTTCTTGCTCTTTGTCATGCTGAGCTCGATCATGTGCTTCAGGATGCTCCACATGTTAGGAAGAGTAAAGAAACTTGAACCATTACGACAAGAAAAGGCATTCAACGAATATTTCTGCGCGTTACAGTCGCATTGTAACGTAAAGTGGAGGTGGAGAAAACATCGCTTTACAACCAGAATCAACGATCAACTCCCACGCACATTTCAAGCTCATTGTAGCATTCTTAATCTTGTTAGTATCTATGATTCAAATAGTGATAGTTTACAGAACACCAAACTGCTGCTGAACTTTCGAGAACATAAACGAATAGCGGAACTGTAATAATTTGCAAAAGGTAACGGAGCTATGCTTACCATGACACATTCCATTTGAAGGGTAATATCCGAGAGGGCAGTCAAAAGTCAGTTTTTAGCGGACAGTATTTATATGAATCGATAGCCTAAACCTTGTATTCCATAGGACTGTTTGGTGCCTAATTTGTCTTCTTACCTCTAAGTAATATTTGGTGAAAGCACAGCGATCAAAAGCGAAAAATGGGAAAAACGAGATTTTGGTTGGCTTCTAATTCCAGAGTTTGCACGTCTTCTGATGCGGGATTCCTGAGGTGGACAAAGAAGGAGTAGTGCTTTGTCTTAAGTGCAAAAATGGATAGCTAACTCACCTTTGAAACAAGGTTGACCATGTTGGAATTTGACCATTTTATTGAGGTAGCCTAGAATCTTGAATCTTCAGAATTCGCTCACACTTTGTCTACAGGGGTTAATTGACATGATAATTATGGATATGATACGAATATCATGTTATCACTATTATCAGATTACCCAACCCCCTCCCCTTTTCACTCCTCAATACGACCCGCCCCAGGTGTGGCGTGCCGCACCTCACGCTTGACCCTGCTTGTGCAGCATCCAATCTTACAGCGTGAGTTTATTTTCATGTGTGCAATTGTGCAGGGTAAGTTTTACTTTTGCGCAGCTCGTTCTGTACCGGGCTTGTGCTACTCTTTTAGAGGTCAATGTGTGTTATTACAAAGGGGTTCTTCTGTTTTGGCACTTGTCAGAGAGTAATGCCATTTTTCCTCGTCGCATTCATTTGTCACCAAAGCTAGAATTCTTTTTCTCGCGAAGTCAGTGCCTCATGTACTTCGAATATGAACTTAAAACAAAGTCGAAACTAAATAAAAGTGCGTTTCATAATTATACGAACACCTTGATTTGAAAGTTTTTGAACTTTTTGGAAGAAACTCAAAAAGCCGTTAGTACCACGCGATAGAGCACAGCCGAAAACGGTATATGATCCATAAGAATGGAAATCGATGTCAATCTTAGTAGTGTTTTTGCGCCTAATGCGAATTTTGAGCGGTTCATAATTATACGAACACCTCAAACAAAGGTCCATTTTTTATTCAAGATTGCAATCTTTTGAGTCCAAATTTTTTGTAGAGTTACAGTAACAAAGTCTGGCATATCTGCTACACACTAAACTCAGTGCAATTTAAAAAAAGGATCTTTACTTTTTTCGGATTGCTCTAAATGCTTTTAGAGTGACTGCGCTCCAAAAACATCCGTTCTTCTGTAGTTCACGCACTCTAATTAGCTTCCACCGAGGCTGTGAGATAAAATAAGCTTCTTCGATAGGTATTTTGTTTGACGCTTGAAAAATATATGCGTTTTCGTGCCGCTTTTCAACCAAGCTCCAACCTCACCCTATAGTTAGCACGATTTCGAGCCTCAAAACTCAGCTTTCTTCCCGCGCAAACATTTTATATGAAGCTGCTGCATTGTTTGCATGATGACGTATCCATGTCAAAGTTTTTGGGTTTTTTGTAGAACTGATCTTGAGGCTATGGAGCTACAAACCAAATAAAGGTGTGACTGCAATAGTAAAAACAGTGATTTTGGTGAAATGACATCTGCGTGGCCGAAACAAACGCTCAATGCTGCTGATATTTTCTAGCCAAATACACTGTCTTGCGAACTTCTACATACTATAAGCTTACTTCATTGTAGGGCTTCAGGAGCTGACTTTAGTTTCTTGAAATCGTGCTAACTCTAAGGTAAGTTTGGAACTTGGTTGAAAAGCGGCACGGAAACGCAAAGATTTTCCAAGTGTTAAACAAAATACCTGTCAAAGGAGCTTATTTTATCTCATAACCTTGGTAGAAGCTAACTAGAGTGCGTGAACTACAGAATAGATGTTTTTTGGAGCGCAATTACTCCAAAAGCATTTAGAGCCATCTGAAAAATGTAAAGATCTTCTTTTTGAACTGCACTGAGTTCAATATGTAGCGGATGTTTCAGACTTTGTTACTGTAACTCTATAAAATATTTGGACTCGAAAGATTGCACTCGCGAATGAAAAATGAGCCTTTCTTTGAGGTGTTCGTATAATTATGAACCGCTCAAAATTCGCATTAAGCGCAAAAACACTCCTAAGATTGACATCGATTTCCATTCTTATGGTCATATACCGTTTTCGGCTGTGCTCTATCGCGTGGTACCAAAGGCTTTTTGAGTTTCTTCCAAAAAGTTCAAAAACTTTCAAAATATAAGATGTTCGTATAATTATGAACCGCACTTTATAACAACAACCAACATAAATACTACAATACTCGTTGATCGTTTTCCATAAACTATTAGATGCGAGTAAATGTTTGTATGAAATGTTAGGGTAGAGTTGACCTTGCTCTGAGCTAAGGTTAACTTAACCCTGATGAATCACGTAAGTTTAACCCTCCAGGATTAGTTTAACCCTCACGGTTCGTTGATGAATACGGGTTAGTCTCTTTCGGGGTAAAATCAACCCTCAAGGCTAGATTTAACCCTCAGGGTTAAGCCTACCCTGTGTTTCATGAATACGGGTTGAACGCTTTCCAGGGCAGGAGGTCAGATTCTACGAATTGTTTAAGTTTTTGCTCACGGTAGGTTGCCCAGTGAGTGCATTGAATAAGCACACTGAGTAACCTGCGGTGAGCAAAAATCAAGAAGGATTCGTGGAATCTGGCCTCCTACTGTGTCCAAAAAGGCACTTCTATATATTAGAAGATATGCCGCGCCGAACTTGTCAGCTAGCTAGCTCGAAAGTCGCATCTTGCAAACTGCTGGTTAACCGTGTTTTCAAGCACATTATTACTCGGATGGAGGTCCTAAGATTCGCTGCGCTTTTTCAATGAATGCGGTAAGGGCAACCAGTCCACCTTCGCTGCTCAACTCCACCTT
Source organism: Cylicocyclus nassatus (assembly GCA_958299035.1). Lineage (NCBI taxonomy): Eukaryota > Metazoa > Nematoda > Chromadorea > Rhabditida > Strongylidae > Cylicocyclus > Cylicocyclus nassatus. The sequence continues at coordinate 59,232,006 of CATQJL010000112.1, read as the reverse complement.
CAGGTAGACGAGATCCTGTACCACACAAGTTGAGTTCTCTTTTTTGAGTTTTGCCTGAAAACTTCTGTGTTGTGCTCAGTACGTCGCCTGTACCACGATGAACTTGTGCGCATTGCTGGTCATCGTCGGAACTTTTAGAATTCCGAGCATGCCTTTGAGCGCTTTCTTTGAAAATGGGTGTCGCACACTGCATGATTATAACTCACTCTGACCACTCGCACGAAAAACTGCTCAAAACTTCGGTTTAGTATACCCAACAATCCCGTAAGATATGACTTGATGAGGAGTTAGTGAAAGCAAGATTTGAAGCATGTAAATTTACTGGCACAACCGGGCTGCAAGTAGAGCGCTTTGACTCCAGTGTAGCAACTGCGTCCCTTCAAGAATTTCGATAGCCATTTATGAATATATCGTCCGGAAACAAAATGCTAACTTCCGACCAAGAGCTTTCGCGCGTCAGAAATTGAGTTTGCCGCTCAAAAGCTGGCTTACACCCGTGGTAAGGTTGAGGCTCGTTCGTCAGTAAGAGCGACTACGCAAAGTTGAGTCAAGCGCCTTTTACCGCATTCATTGCAAAGGCTCATTGAGTCTTAGGACTCTCATCTGACAATAAGAATAAGCGCTTGAAAATTTGGTGAACCACCAATTTTTTGATACAATGTGACTTTTTATGCATTTTGAAGCAAAATGCAGAATAAATTTTCGACTAGCCCCTAACAAATGTTTCATAATTTAAAATGTAACTGTACTGTACAAAAACGAAAAATGAAAGATTCCGCACCCTGAATTAAGGGAAGATGGGGCATTTTATCCTGCGAAAGTTGTACGTAATGTGAATTCGTAGTCTGTAGGAGTTGGATTTCAGAAGATCTGGTAGATTGCAAGATCGGTGGCGACTGAAATCACGTTAGGAATGCCCGAAGCTCAACAATTCCTATCTAACGGAGGGGGGGGGGAGGTCCACCTCTCTTCGACGACTCGGTCAAACTTCCTCGAGTGATCTCTTCGTGCTTTGGCTGGTCCTTCTTGTCAACAGGTATTTATACCCTGCTGACAGGACAAATCGACCTCTCTTTTCCCTCCACTAAAAATGGGTAGATTGCAGTGGCGATCCCAGGATCTCGGACCGGGGGGGGGGGGGGGGGTGGCGGCAAAAATTTTGTCCAAATGAAGGTGTGTGGCGTTAGCCAGCACTCCGAGAAAATTTTTGGGGTGCTCTCAAAGCTCTTGCGGGTCTCTAAAGTCTTCAAAAATCAGCCACGTCCCGAAAAAAAATTTTCTACAAAGCTTATTTGAATTTTTGAAAAATTTCATCATTCTAATTATTTACAAGAATAAACAAGCCACTTGCACATTTTTATAACCTATGTAAGTAAATTTCAATAAGTTCGCGACCCATTCTCGGGGGTGGGGGTCCCCCGCCTCCCCCCCCCCCTCGGTCCGGCACTGGTAGATCGGCGTCATCCACCAATCACACAGCGAGAGCAAATCAAGCTATTGCCTCTCCTCATTTGTGACCCCAAAAATGAACATACGCAGTGATAGATATGGCGCCCTACTCACATGCATGTCAAGGCGTCCTTTACTATTTAGCGACAGCTACATCGCCAAATTGTCATAGGCTACAAATCTGGTTGAATATTGATCTGAGAGGTTTTCAACGTCTGAACACCGAAATGTACCTTCCTAGCAGCAGAGCCTTCAGTTAATTATGTCAACTCATATAAAACTTTTTTCTAGTTTTCATATAGTTATGTTGACTGAACAATCTCTTCATGACTTTGGCCTGGAGGGAACTTCGTAAAATTCCGCAAAGTTATGTGGACTTCGTTTTCAATGTTCCAAAATGCGTGCTGAGCCTTGATCCTGCCGGCACCAGGTCGCAAATTTCGACGAAATGCCGTTAAGTTGCCGCCGGTTTGTTCGCGAAGTTGCAAGCAGTACTTCTTGTCCTTCTTGTTATTTTTCTATACGGGGGTTTTCAAAATCTTAGATTGCGATGCAGCTGCTTGAACCAAACATTTTTTTGTAAAAATGGTTTTTAAGGTGAGATATGAAACAATTGATTTCTCTTTCTTGAATTTCAGAAAATTTTATGTTTCTTTTATGCTAACAGATTCAAGTTCCATTCATCACTAACCTAAGAGGGCATCAACCAGCGAGCAGCTCAGTTGTCACTCAGCAATATTCTTAGGTCATTTATGAAATCGTGACGATACATTTGGCTGCGATCCTTGAGCCCAAGAAGCATAAAACATCCATACGAAAAGCATCACCTCAATGCTCAGTTCAGTCACTTTCAGTCTATATGCTGCTACCATACGTAAAGAAAACCATTCGAGTAAAGATGAAAAGCAAAAAAAATGCAGAAGTACGTGCCTGTGCGCGCTTCGTGCCGTCGTCACGATTTTTTGAATACTCTCCACTAATCTTTGTGAAAGTTGTTTTTGTTGAGTTCTAAGGTGTTTTGCGAATAAAATCATATTTCATGTGAGTACGCCTCGGGCTGTACCTTGGATATCTGTTTTTGATCTTTTGACTCCAAGAAGGCTCATTTGTTTTTTAAAGTTGGTGTTGGTTCACAATAAACTTCGAAAGTTTCAAATGTTGAAGAGTTGTTGGTGTTTGACTTATTGTTTCTTGAAGACCTGCTTGAATTCGGTGCTTCTTATAGAAATTCTCTCAAAAACTACGGGAGTTACTGGAAGGAGAGAAAATTTCTTTAGTATCCGGCAGGGGTTGCACTATTCATCCATTACATAAACTTCTTCGAGAAGGCGGTAAATTTTAGAGAAATAGCGAACTTGGCAAATCATGGGTCGTAATTTTTGGTAATTTTTCAATGTTTCGTTGGCTAAGCTGCAATAAGAGTGTAGGGTTTTGTAAGGGCAAGGAAAACCGCATCGAATGCTATGAATATTCTTCACGAATCCTCATTCCGCAGAATGGCGCTTGTTCAAAGAAGCAAATTACTTTCGCCTAGTATTTCGAAGATTAAGTAAAATAACTTTATCTCATATGCACAGTGTGATGACTATTCCAGCTCAAACTTCACAATTCGAGGTGGAACTCTCCTAGCTGTTTTTTGTCTCAAAGATACCATGAATCTTAACAAATATCTGAATCAGCCGCCTTCATTACTGATTGCGATAACAAGTTTATGAAAGGTTTCGCACACTGCTAGCCGAATCTGGCAGTAATCAAGATACCAAGGGAGCTGAAAAGCTTACTACCATTTTTACGTCTCGCTGATCAAAGTCTGAAATCTGCACTCAACTAAAGCTTCAATTCAAAAAATAAACCAGTGATGTTCCGATCTGGTCAATATCCCTCATTTCATGGTGCCACAGCTTAATAAAATCCGAAAATGCTCATATTTGAAGCAAGATCGACTAGAATTTCATGTTAAAAGATTTCAAGTCTTCAACAAGGTTCCCGATATAGAAATTGCCTTCCCTTAAATGAAAATCTCCAAAAACCTTGAGTGTGCAGAAATATCGTATCATACGAGAGGAGATTGGTTAGTTAAATGTATAGTTCAAGAGCGAAAGACGTTGGGAACTGGGAGAGATCCGATACCGCTAGCTCATTTTTGGGACACAATCTGCTTTGGAGCAATCAAATGCAGTTAATGTCGTTTAAAATCAAGACCCATTCTCTGTTGTTTGTTCAGGTAATAAATCAGACAACATGATTGCAAGGTCTTGATGACTAAAAATCTTAATTCGAGTTTTTTAACAGAGTTGATGAGGAATATTCATAAGCTGATAGATGTGAGTGTTAAGCACACCTGCCTACATAACACTTCTTCTTCTTCTATTCAGGTCATTCAGGTCACAAATCTCAAGAAACGGTCCCAAATTTACAACAAGATGCGATTCGTTTTCAGAATACATTGCACAAACTTTGCCGACGAAATTACGATAGAACGTGGAATTTCGTGGACAAAAATGAAGGAACAAGTCTGCCACTCTTGCAGTACACAAATAAAAATGTTTGTTTTTGTTGTAGATATGATAGAGTTTAGTTGACCGAGTTACTGCCACTCCAGTTAATCACTAGTATCATAATTTTGATTAACGCCCAAGTTCGAGGTCAGGTCAAGCGATATAAAACGCTGAAGGCGTTGTTCTTCATAACAATTACATCTCCTATCTCAAAACTCTATCCTGCTCTCACTACCTCCTTGCATTTTCGATTTTATCATTTTCCTGAGACTTCGGCACTAATGGAGAGGTTTTTTTTGCATTCCAAGCTGGGACAGCAGTCATAAGCTGAGTGTTTGCTCTGAGGCCGAAGTGTTATCTAAGTTTCATAGAATAAAGACAATGGTAATCAAATTTCCACTTAGCTTGATGTCAGCTATGTGCAATACCAATGCTACATAATAAAACAATAATTATGAATACCACGAGAATGCATTAATATACATTCATGATCTTCCCGAAGCTTATTCGTGGTCCAAAAATTACACTTTGCTAGTTATTGGAAATACTTTTACTCAAAGTTCGTTCACATCTGCAAAGCTGAAAAGTTTTATAATTGCTAGATGCCAACGACAATCAATTGTCAGTGATTTGCTTTTGCCTATAGGAAAAACCAAGTACTGATCTAAATTTTTTAAATAACGACGCTCTTTCAGCTGCTTTATACGAAGTCCACAAAGATCAGATAAAGCTTTGCTACTTTATGCAAAAACAATTCTGAAGAATAAAGATTATGAATAGCCGCACTCTTCAAATCTACTTTTTTGACTTTGAAGTAGTACGAAAACTTAAATGATGGAACTGCTCCACCATATTCTCAGAATTTCTCTCCAAATTTCAAAAGAGGATCACTTACAGTACTAGAATGCCGAGCAAAATATAAAAAGCTGAATATAGTGTGTGGAGCTGCTGAGTGATGTATCTTATGGATTTTCACTCCCAAGGAGATGGAAATAGAGATTTTAGAATTTGAAGCTGATTGGCATGTGTGCATTTGAGTGAATATTCTGCAACTGATATTATTTCGTAACAATAGATACAAGGTCTATTCTGTTCTTATGTGAAACTTTATGAGATTTGACAGTCTGACATGCTCAAAATTTGGACGTCAGGCATGAGGCAGCAAAGGCTGGCCGCATTTGCTTCTGAAATTGCCTGCGGAGCCTCAGACTTTCTCGCACCTCTAACTAGGCCTCGGCACGAGGTGGCTAATTAAAAATGCAAAAGGCGAAGTCCCCTTTGACCCTAGACCACAATTCCTAAGAAAATCTCCAAAAAACGAAGCGTCGACTAAAAAACATTGCAAATATTGTGTCTTTTCGGCCACAAAAAAGAAACCCCCTTACTTTTTATCCCCAAAAACAATATCCAGCTTGCTCATAAGTCACCTCTACCGAGCCCTACCTCTAATCAAATCTTGATCACTTTTGATTACTTTACAAGCAAGATAATCAAACAAAGATCTTCTTAAAGAGTTTTTTTACTGTAGACCAAGTAATCTTGCAATTTCTTTCAACCTTAGCAATCTTCCTCAAAGTTTCAACCTATAGAGTATTGGATTCAAAGCAGTTTCCTCCAAAATTTGTGGAGTAGAAAATAATAAAGCCGCAAGATAAAGAGAGTAGCTCTCAGTCTTTGAAGTCATTGTTTCCAATCGGAAGTAGTGAGACGAAAAAGACTTACAAGAATATGTTTAATATTCCGGCTTGAAGATTTGGTAAACCAAGTTATAATTTCTCATCTGTTCAAAATTCTGATTTTATATTGCCTTCGATGTTGATTGGCTAATTCTATAAACCTTTTCTGAAACTCACCGTTCATTCATTTGAACACGGAACAACCTATATCTCACATTCTACCATTTTCAAAAAGTTTACGAACAAATGAGCTTAATGTCAAATCAAATAGATACTTAGAGGTGCGAAGAAGTAATTAGAAGCGTGAGAAACTCTGAAGCTCCCAGGTACTTCCATAGGCAGAATCGGTAAGCCTTTGCTGCCTCCTGCCCGACCGCCTCAAAATTTCGCTATTCTCTTAATTGTGAATATATAAGCTAAGTCCCGGCAAAAGTATTTATTGTGAACTTATGTCCCTTGCTTTTTCTTGTTATTACTCATACATCCCTTGAGAGCAAAATGCTGTGATCAAGTTGACTACTGGGCCGTAATTATTTATGAAAGTTAATTCGGCTCCTTATCAAAAGACTAAAAGTACAACTACTTTGCGTCAGAATCGGGAGAAATCTACAAGAACTCATTTTTTCTAAATAAATCGCCTTCTGCAAACACTGTCGTCACTTCGAGGTTCTGATGAACAGCTCACCATTATTTGTCACTATGGCACCCAGCATTTCTATAAATTAGTTCATGCTTTAAAACAAAAAAACAAGGGTCTGTTCTGGTTTTTAATAGACGCTTCTTTGCCAAGCTCTCCGTGCGAATGTCGATTTTTGTGCATCCATCCGAAATGCTACGAAATGTTGGAGCTTACGAGCAATTCAGTGTTTCATCAATATCACCATTGCAGGATGACACACCTGTGGTCTCACTGTTGGAGGAATCAAGTAATGCGACACTCCTTGATCTACAGTTGAACGGGGACGATCTGGCAACCATTTGGCTTGAAGATGGCATCACTAAAGTTCTTGATCAGGTAGCAATAATGTTTGCTTTTTATATTTTACGGGATAAATCGTTTTTGCGCCTATACTCTGTTCAGTACAATTTTTTTAGGTGGACTGGACTTTTGAATGGATGAATGAGCAATTACCGGTGACAAGCCCGGTCATACCACCAGATTCAAGGTGAGGGAGTAAATGGTAAATTTGTTGATTTATTCGCAAATTATAAATTTTAGTGAATTCCTAACTACGCTTTGTACGGAATGCTACTTCCAAGTGAACGTTGGAGCTAGAGGTAGACCATCTTTGATAGCCACCAAATCTTCACTTGTTCTGGAAAAGTGAGTGAGCAAGTTCTATAATGATACACTCTGCGATAGGCGGACTGCAATATAACATCATTGCTTAAAGTCTGAATATTGTATCAAACTTCATCAACTTCAGCTTATCTTTCAGACGTGACCGAATGCATCTCCGAGTAGTCAATCCGAATCGAAACTTAACCTCAGTATTTGTATCGTTCGTTCTGACTGTTCAAGCAGAAATGCGGCCTTCATTCGATGGAGGCATCCTGAGGTAGCTAGCAATTATTGTTGTGCGACAAAACTTCTAAACTAAAGGGGACAAAGTTAGTATATGGACATTGAGTTCAAAAAGATAACACACAATTTATTTAATTAATTATTACCTAAGTTTACTTTCCAGAGTCATATTTTGGACTTTATTCTATAACAGAAGCTATCCTCTGCTTTTGGTATCTGCCGAGTTTCTTAAGAAGCCGAATCATAATCGTTTGTGGTAAAAAATGGCAGTGCAGCTGGAGCAAAGTCGTCCAAATAGCTGAAAAGGTCCTGTGCTGAATATCAGAGCACATCTTATATATAAAGCTGAATGTCTGTTTGTCTGTCTGTCTGTCTGTCTGTATGTCTGTCTGTATGTCTGTCTGTACGTATGTTCCGAATAGAAAATTCCATTTCTGAACCGATCGGGACCAAACTTGGCACACATACACTTCGGGCCCCGGCGGGTGTCATAGGCTACTTTTCGTCATCGATCGATATCGATTTTATCGATTTTTTGCAAAATTTGAGCTACGGGGCTGGGAGTTGGCACAGGAGGGTAATCGAGCATGCTGACCACCCCCGTGGGGGTGATCAGCATGCTCGATTACACCCCTCTGCCAAATTTCAGCCCCCTAGCTCAAATTTTGCAAAAAATCGATAAAATTGACATCGATCGATAACGAAAAGTGGACTGTGACACCCGCCGGGGCCCGAAGTGTATGTGTGCCAAGTTTGGTCCGGATCGGTTGAGAAATGGAATTTTCTATTCGGAACATACGGCGGAGCCGGGTAAGTCAGTGTATAATTTCTGACCACTATAGGCATACTAAAAACAGAGAGACGGTAAGAAATCAAAAAATAGAAAAGCGGTTGTTTTCAACCAGGTTCCGTTCAATTTTCGCTCCAGCTCGGCAGCTAGCAAAAACAGATTTGGGATCAACTATCAAGACTCTTCAACAGGCTTCGGTTTATAGTGCAGGAAATGTAGAATGATTTGAACATCTGCGATTGTAGATATTTCCTTACAGAACCTTAGTTCAACTATTGGACACTCACATAGAAATGGAAGTGGGAGCATTTCCAAAAACCTGAGGTATCTTTATGCAAGATCTCATGAGGGGTATGTTGCTTTCGACGCAAAAGTAAACATTCGCAATTTTCGCTCTTGCAGGTATGATCATGGATATGCTGTGACCGGAAATCAAAAATGCTATCGAAGAACTCAGCTATGGAAAAGGAGTTCGCATATCGCGCGCTTGTGGTGTTGATCCCAATGAAATCAGCCTAGACACTGGTTGGTATTATTAGCCAGCCACTTCTATAAAAAAAGATAATCTTATTTTCTAGGTGAAGAAAACTTCGCTTTGACATCGCGACTAGAACTACAGCATTTAGATATGGACAAATGCTTGAAGGATCTGAAAAGTTCATTGCCAAGCACATCTAAGATTTTTCAAAAAATAGAACGATAATAAATGCTAGCCTTACTTGCCGCTCCACTTTCTTTGTTCATGAACGTGTACTTGAGTATAAATGCAAAATGTTTATCTGGGCCATATAGGAACATTTGTGTATACAGGAAGCTATGTTTACCTCCGCTCAGCTTTAAGCGCCATACTAGTGACAGGCTAAAAATCTATAGAATGTTAAATGCGAACGTAGCATTTACACAAGTAATTTGTTATTATCCACATACCAAACGAGGCGTTTGTCGGGACGCAGCTATTACCCAACAGCTGCTCGCGATGGAGGTTGGCTTAAGATAACGAACCTCTGGCAGTGATCTCCGCCCGCCGTCAGGAGACGGTTCCCTCTTCCCCTTTCCCCCTTTCCCCTTTTGTATATAACTTGTATATTAAACATTATAGTAAGACTAATGTAAACCCCGCTACACATCAGGTAAAGGACCTGCAGACCTTTATCCTGACATGGAAGTCCCAGGGAGATATCTAGAATTCTAGGATGTGATTTTATTCTAAAGAACTTTTGAAAAAGAAGAAAATTTTCTAATTCCCCCCCCCTCCTCTTCTACAACCCTCCGATCGTATGGAAGGAGTCGCTCACCAACGAATGAGAGAGAGAGTGTGTGAGTTTTATAGCATTCTATTTACTTATTTACAAATAATTATACAAATATCTAATCATTTCAGAAAAATAAAATAATATAAAAATATACAGTCCTGCGAACAGTCCCATTATGTCAATTTTCGCTTAATAAATTACCGGGATCCGTGAAAATCTAGATTAAATACCGCGAGCCGTGAGTCCGTGAATGCCGTGATTTTTTGGAAAAAAGCTTATCCGTGACTTTTTTGGTAAAAATACATGTCCGTGATTCCGTGATCCGTGAGCCGTGATCCGTGAATATCTAGATAAAATACCGCGAGCCGTGATTTATTTTTTTGCAACCGTGATCCGTGATTTTCAATTGATTTTTTTTTTCTCCCTCAATAAGACAATGGACTTGTTCGCAACCGCTAGCAAAATTCAGATCTGTGTCGATTGCTTCGATCCAGCTAGCTACTGGCCCATGTACAGAAAGCCTCTTATGGGATAAGTCGATCAATTAGAGTCGCTAGTGATATAGCGCAAATGCTGTGTTGACCTTCTAGGCATTATAACAAACGAGTGCAACTGTCCGAACGTGTCGATCTTTTCTGTGATAAAGTAGCGCAGCAGCTTGTTAGTGGTGTAAGCATTTGACCTCGCCGCAGACTAATAATATTTGCGCGCCACGGTCTAGCAAATGCATTAATTGCGCATACTGACCTTTTATGATTGTGATAAGCGTTTAGCAACAACAATCGTGACCGTTATCTGCCGCTACGTCTACTCTTAAGTAATCTGGTTTAATACACTAGTTACCTAGGGGGCATTACTATCTCAAGTTGTACAAATAAGCATCCATCTGAAAAAGATAGTAACAATGATGATCTTCAGATCAACGAAACTACTTTTTGAAAAAAAAAACTTATTTTTCCAACTTTTGAGAAAGTACCATTCTGCTTCTGTCATCCATGATGGCGATTAGGTCCCTATAAAGGTCCTCTACTATTCGCATCAAATTTGTTCCTGGCATACATTCAAAAAGCGACCATACAGTGTCGCATTGCAAAAGAGAAATAAAATATAGCTCCAGATTGAATAAATGTTACGGAACGTTCAGTCGGACCTAGCACGCAAGTCAACTTCTATCATAATTTTTGCAAAGAAAGGATCTAGTAAAGATCAATGACCTTTCACTGGTCTTCGCTTGCAATCACAAAAAAAAATTTTGGAATAGAGTTGACCTCTCATGTGCGCATTTTTTTCCAATCTAGAGTGCAGCATCTGGGTGTACTATTCAGCAAAAAGAGTACACGCCCTAACCACAAAAAAAGAAAGGTCGAGAGTATAGCTAATATAATTCCGCGCCCCAAAGACAGTAAAGCGCTAAAATCATTCTTAGGTCCCATCGTACTTTCGAAGATTCACGCACGTTTTGCCTTAATTGCCATCCATTAACCACTCTTCCCAAAAATGTTGAGTTTATTTGGAAGGAGGAACATCAGCATTGGAAACATTAAAACAAGCCCTAGTGGATGCGCGTGTTTTAGTGCTCCTATTTTAGGAAATTTTTAAACATCCACACCGACGATGCATCTGCACTCGGTTTCGTCGCATGCCTCCTACAAGTCTAACCGGTGGCTAGTAGTGAATTTCATCTAAAAAAAGGCATCCGCTTTCTTACCAAGCACGAAAAAAAAATGATGTGGTATTAGAAGCACTAACACTTGTTGTTAACAGCATAATCATCTCTGTTACAGCTTCTATCACTTTAGTCATTGATGATGCTGAATTAAAAACCTCAAGCATCCGTCAGATTCCGTGCCCGCCATGCTAGCCAAAAGAGAATACTCATTCGCTTTGTCGAGTTAACCATGACGATTCTATTAGCCTCAACCATAAGGAACAGTTAGCATGACTCAAAAGTGAGGAGATTTCTTGTTGCTGTAAGGCGAAAAACATGCCAATAGCTTTTTGTCCGCAAAATCCAAGATAGTCACAAAGATGCGCTTTAAACCCTACTGAAGTAGATACATTATTACAAAAAAAACCTGCTTTACTGTATGCTATGCACAAGCTGTTGACTTGCCAATGACTGGCTACAAACGATTTTCTCTACAACCTAGTGGAACACTCACAAATTGTGTGAACTAAGCCATAGAGTAGACCCGTACAGACATAGTTTTTTTTTCCAAAGAAGAAATCAAAAGAAGATTGCTACAATTTAAATTTCCAAAAAAAATCCCCAAATCAAATTTTGTTCATAACATCTGCTTTTTGCCTTTCGAGATAATCAATTTCTCTGCATATTGCAAAGTGCGAGCCACAACTCATACTCTTCACACTACCAAGATAATGCAGAAATTTTAGCGACCTTCTCCACCGTACTAGAAATTAGTATTATAAAGCTCTGTATTAATAGAAAATATATTATATATGTTTTCACAGAACATTTCCGTGAATGTTTTTTTATATCGAACAATCTCTCGGAAAATTCGAACCTTTGTAACATTAAAAATCATCCTCCATCTATTCGGAGTCATAAGTAAACTTATTGCAAAAGAGTTCCCTTGGAATCGTGATTGAAAGTGATTTTTTTTGAATCAGATCGTATTCATCCCAAGTAACACAGAATTTGTACAATCGCCCCAAATTAACCGCTAAGTTTCCGCTTCAAAAAAAAACCCACTCTGTGTTAAGAAACAGATTGTTTCAATTCCGAGATTTGCTAAACGTTAGTTTGTTACAGATTACATAGCTCATAGACTGATCTAATAACTTCTGAAAAAAAATACATGTGAACAAACTAAGGCTGATCAAAATAAGTTCTAAAATATACTTCATTTTTTCTCGAGACCTAAAGTCCTCAATTGCGAGATCATCCCAAAGCAGTTATCCCTCGCCAACTGTTACCAGTTCACTTCGCAATTTTTTTTTCAGAACGTATTTGCCAGTCTTAGAAGGAATTCGCTTCAACCTGGTAGACGACTCAAGACAATTTTGATAATATTTCCTGCTCTAAATTCCAAATTCAAACTTTCAAAAAAAAATTTTCTTTCGAATTTTTCAAAGACTCGGGGAAAATGTACACTATTTTGTGCTGGAATTTATGATTCTGAGCAAAACATAGTGTTGCTGAAATCTATGACAACTAAGGTACAAATATTTGATTTTTGCAGGAACATGCTGTTCTTTTTGCCAATTCAAAGTAGTAAGCTAATGAGTGTGTATTCTTCTTATAGCTGAAATTTCATATTCCCATTTTGGATTGTCTCGCAAGTTTTGCCACAACCTATTTCAGCAGCAGCCAACGCAAAAGTTTCCAAATACAAACGACATAATGCTCTAAATCTACTTAATTTACTCATGTTTTTCGAAAAACCAAACACTACATTCTCAAGCATTCGTTAACTTCAAAACGATAGGCTGTGATTGTGCACAAATCCGAAAAAAAGGAGATTTTAGCAAATTATAACGTTCCACCTATTTCGGATTAGATTTCAAAACCTCTTGGTCAACTCAAAAAAAACCTTTTGTATGATCTACATCGCTCATTTTCGCTGCATTCTCAACATGTCCTACACAAAAAAAACCTCGCAAAATGTTTGCAAGACAACTAAATAGTTCACAAAAACCGCGCTATATGACTTAGATTCGAAATAATGGACATACTATTGGTAAGAAAATTGGAAAATAGCAGTTTCTCCAAATTTGTGCGATTGCACAAACCAAGTCTGCTTTACGTTGATAAACGTAGCATTCAGAACTACAACTAAAAATATTTTCAGAGAATATTACTTGTAGCTGAATGGAGATTGTTTTCAGAGAACGATTCTCTTTTACACAAAAGAAAAAACTTGCTGTTTGCCAAAAAAAAATCCTCAGTGCTTCTGAACATGTTAAGATATCCAGATTGAAATTCTGAACGGAAGCAATGACCGCATTTTTTTTTATTGAAAGTGATCAGCCGAAGCTGGCAAAGCAACGAAAGCATAGTTTTTCTTTTGTCGCAGTGAAATTCATTCTTGGGAATGAAAAGGAAACTGTTTACAACGTTTCACGTCATCCAGTCCTCGTTTTTTTTCTCCTAGAAAAGAACGTAATGATTCCTTTATAGATTTCAGCAGAATTCAGGAACTATCACTCTATATTTCTATATTGGATTTGGACGTTGAAGAAACAAAGACAGCCTTACACATTGCATGTTAGTAGTGAATTAACACCATGATGTTGGGATCATTTCCGCTGAAGTTTTCATACTTATAACCCATAAGCTACATATTGTAGTTTTTGCAGCGGAAGCGTTCTGGTAGTGAATTTCTATGCTGACACGATTGTTGTGTTTTTCAAGCTGTATAGTTCGATCTGCATTTCCTTTTGTAAATGTCGGTTATCGGTTAATGTTTTCCAAACCTAATTTCGAAAAAAAATGCTAAAAAAAGGAAAACATCAGAAGATGAACGATATCATGTTTTTTACTCATGATGGTAGTCTTGAAATCAGTTGCAAAACCACAAGACAATTTTTTCAACGCAATCAGTTCAAAAAAAAAACTGATTAACAGCGTTTCTTTTTGCACTCGCAAGATTTCTCCGATGTGAGTTTGTTTACAAATATTTTGCCGCACCGCTGCGTTTACCTATAAGCATGAAATTCTTTGAACCGGCAATTCAAAGAATGAAAAAAAATTTTCATACTAGGCAGCGAAAAAAAATCCCCATTTTTCTAATACTCAAAATCTGCCACTATGTTGAATTAAACACAGTTTGTTGTGCTTAATTAAGCATATCTTTTTTTTTCGTTATGTAAACAATCGCATTATTTATACGTTGTATAACCATATACTCGGTATAAATTACACAACGCCTTATTATCACATGACCCAATCCACTTGTCGCTCAATTAATTCATGTAAAATATAACTTCAGAGTTACAAATGTCATCCAATACCGCCTAATATTTTGTTAACTATGTAATTTTCGCTCGCCAAGTTGTTTTTATTCATGTTCTAAACAAAAGCTGTTTCCCTCACCCAATTTCCACCTACTACTCTTCAAAAACCAGTCACGTCATCACACTCCTAGAATCTCCACATAAAAGTATTTCCATCCGTCAGTCTCCGAAAGCATGCCTTATCCATGCAACTACATGTCACTGCCATTTCCAAACAGTCCCTAACGTTACATCCTCCATTTTTATTTCTCAGCTTGAGGACAAGCTTACTCAGTACCCCCAGGATGAGGTGAAGGTCGTTGGTTGGTTATCCAGCTCGCCTAAACCAAATTCCCCACTCGATCGATGAATCTGAGGATAATGGTACCAAAGTCGAAGTTCTTCATGGTCTCGCCGTATCACGTGTACTCCTTACACACGTTACTCGGAAGACATTCAACAACAGCTAAACAAGCTCGGGGACGAGCTTTCTGAAGGAATGGAGATGTCGGGACGCAGCTATTACCCAACAGCTGCTCGCGATGGAGGTTGGCTTAAGATAACGAACCTCTGGCAGTGATCTCCGCCCGCCGTCAGGAGACGGTTCCCTCTTCCCCTTTCCCCCTTTCCCCTTTTGTATATAACTTGTATATTAAACATTATAGTAAGACTAATGTAAATCCCGCTACACATCAGGTAAAGGACCTGCAGACCTTTATCCTGACACGTTCAAGGCATGGCAAGGGTAGCCCCTTTTCAGGTTGGATTTCGCCTTCAAGGAAAGAATTAGAAAAATGGCCATGTCTAGGAACGACTCTCATACCCCTCCTCCCCCTTCCTTCATCCACATTTGTAATATAATGGGTACATAGGAAGATCATGTCAGATAGATCGTGGTGAGAGATGGTATGTCCAATTATTTGTCTACATAGCAAGTTCGATTCTATCAAGAGAGCCTCTCAAAACCTCAAACAAGGATTTCTGCTTTGAAGGTGCAGCGGAAGGAGTATAGATAGAAATATCTGAACTGGAAGTTAATTAGTGCTGGCTTGTAAAGGGACCTCAAAGGTGGCCTCTTCAACATTTTGCTGTTATCATCATCAGGGCTCGACACAGGTGGCTTGTAAGCAAGCTGGATGTCGTTTTTGGGACAAAAAGCAAAGGGGGTTTCGTTTTTGAGACCGAAAAGACGCAAAAACTGTGACGTTTTCTTAGTCGACGTTTCGTTTTTTGGGGATTTTTTGGGGAATATAGTCTAGGGTCAAAGGGGACTTCGTAAGAATTTGCAAAGGTCAAGGGGGACTTCGTTTTTTGCATTTTCAACTAGCCACCTCGTGCCAAGCCCTGATCATCATTTCCAGTGCGTCATCTCTGTTTCGCAGAGGTTCGCACTGGCTTTACTACCCGTATGCCCTTTCCGTGATCGCATAATGATGACTTTGAAAGTCACCACGCGATGTCGAACATCACAATTTAACAGTTAACAAAAGCTGCTCGCGGAGCTTTTCCACGCAAGACCGATAACTCAAAGAAAAACTCTTTTTTTTGCAAGAGAATAGAAGCGAATTTGAATGATTTTATGAATATTCTGACTAAAAAACGAAAAAAATCGTATCTCCGTTCAGAAAACTCCTATGAACCCCTAACTTGCTCACACATGAATTCACTATGCGAGGCACTCGTACGCATAACTTCGCGGTTATTCCATGGCTGAGAACTGAGAAAACCAAATTTGGCATATTTTTGCCGAAGCAATCCTGAGCTTCTCTCACATGGGTGATTTCTGTAGTATGAACCTTTAGAAGTATAACCACGAATTTTCAGCTTTAGATAAGCCCTAATTTTCGAGAAAAATCAAATTGCGGAGTAGATGGAATGTGCGACTCTCTATGAACCTCGGCATGGTGTTGATATTCAAAAGGTGAGTGTTTGGTCAGGCAGTTAACTATCGGTCTACCAAAGTCTTAAAGTTTTGTTTGCATAGCTGCAGAGACGTTTGGTCGAATAGTTTGCACGTCGTTCTGTCCATTCCAGGCTTTGAAGAAGGCGACTTGCCGAAACGTCAGCCAATAAACTGTTATCGTCCTTTCACCCCGTTGTAGCGGGCACGCAGCCTCAGACGCTCTCCCGCGAAACGGTTTTGACCGCGGCGCAGGGTCGATACGGCTGATCAGCTATCCATCCGTCCGCCGCCACGGGAATAGGTGAGTTTTTGATAATTTCATTATCTTTTTGCTTGCAGGTTGCAACAAAAGGTTGGAAGGTGAGTCGAGAAAGTCTGTTAACTTTATATATAAGTGAATTGTTCACTGAAAAAGCTGACTATCCAATCTAAGTGCAATGTCAGCCAGTCTTTGAAATTTTCGTTCATGTAATCAAGATATCACTCATAAATAAACTTGAACACTTTTCAACTTATCTTCCATCCTTTTGTTGCAACCTGCAAGCAAAAAGATACAAAAATTATCCAGAACTCATCAATTCTTGTGGCAGCGAACGGATGAACAGCTGATCAACCGTATCGACCCTGCGACGCGGTCAAAACCGCTTCGCGGGAGAGCGTCTGAGGCTGCGTGCCCGCTACAACGGGGTGAAAAGACGATAACAATCTCGGATCACGGCTCAGTATCATAAACAACAATATCAACACCATGCCGAGGTTCATAGAGGGTCGCACATTTCATCTACTCCGCAATGTGCCAGCCGAATACCATCGACTCGTCAAGGAAGTACTGCCGCTGAGACAAAAGATCGTATCAGCTAGACAGTCCATCTACTTTCTCCACCGCTGTCTACGAAACCGTTTGATCCCGAACTTTATTGCACGCAAACGGATCCGCGATCTATGCGGTCTGCCAGAGAACGATCAGAGAGTGAAGAAAATCCAACTACATTTGCTGCAAATCGCCTTGCGTAACAAGAAGAATCAGATGTACACATACTTGAATAAGTGTGTATCAAAAGAGCAGTGTTGTTCACGGTTTCTGGAAGATCGTCTCTGGAGGAGAATAGTGGGTGGGTCAGTTACGATTTGCGATCATATTCGATCTAGCGTCAAAGCGACTCTGCAGAGAAAGTTTGATAGACTTTTGTATAGGTCACGTAGCAGCGCTGCCAGTTCACTGAGCGCAATGAGTCCTTTTGATAAGAGCGAACACAACTCCGCTATGGCAACGGATTATATATCCAGAACATCACGAGTCACAGTGATTGGGGGGTTTTCGCTTCCAGAAAATGCGAGATCCGTCTTAGAGTTGGGTCCTAGCTTTTCGCCAACACAGCCCATCTCTACATTGGTTCTGCGCAAAATCACCTGTAGTCTACACGAACTGCAAGACAGGCTCCGCAAAAAGGCGAACCTAGAGAGTGTGGGTGGAAATCAAAGATCAACCAACACATGTCTCTCCATACCGTTCCCACGTGCGTTCTTTAAACAGCAGACGGCGAACCCTAGCGTTGATATCAACTTCCGTCTCTTTGCAGACGAAGTGTTCAGAACCATAACTAGGTTGCGCCAGCACAGAACGCCTTCGAATCTAACCATCGCGCAAAAGCAGGGCATCAGACAAATTCAGCAGCTAGTTAACTCGGCGCAGATTAAGACTTTCCACTAGCGATAAAGGAGGCGAGTTTGTTGTCATACCTCATGAGCTAGTTCTTGCGATAACGGAAAGGCATCTCCAAGACATCTCGCTATATCGAGCTTCGTCTAGTGCCGAATTCCAAAAGCAGTATCGCAAACTCAATAGAGAGTGGGTCAAAATAGCCAAAGCTGCGAATTTGTCGCAAGATACCATAGCGCGCCTCAAAATCGAGCTGCCCGCCTGTCCCGTGCTATATCTTCCGATAAAGACGCACAAGCTCCAATCTGACACTGATTTGGCCTTCATAGAACCTTCCACATTCAAGGTACGCCCCATAATAAGTTGTGTGGGAGGGCCTACGGATAGAATCGGCTGGTTTCTCAATTGTATTTTAGTACAATTGCTCAGATTCATCCCTTCACACTTGGCCAACACAAATATGTTTTTGGAGCGCCTGCGCGAAAAACGCATTGATCGCAACAGTGTCATGGAATCATTTGATGTTAGCGCCCTCTAAACCAACGTTAGTAATGAGCGTGCGCTGCAAGCTGTCTCTGAGCTTCTCACGGGTAACGAAACTAACATAAACCCTTACGGGCTCTCAATCCCACAGCTTATGACACTTCTCAAAGCGTGTTTAGAATGCAACATTTTCAAGTGGCATGGGAGCTATTACGCGCAAGTAAGAGGTTTGGCGATGGGACAAAGGTTAGCGCCTACACTTGCGGTAGCCTTCATGGCCAAGATCGAAGCGCCAGTCTTGGAATGCCGCCCATTGCTGTATTGCAGATACATTGACGATTGTTTCATAATCTGTTCAACACAGGCAGAGGTTGACAATTGTTTTAGAGTACTTAATGTGCAATCTGCATACATAAAGCTCACGAGGGAAAGGCCTAACAATGAATGGTTGCCATTTTTGAATGTGCAGGTTAATATATCCTCAGGTGTGTGCATGACAAAATGGTACCGCAAGCCAAGTAATAAAAATATTCTTGTCCATTTCCGATCAGCTCATCCGCGTCAAACAAAGAAAGCCATCATCAAGAATATGTTCCGGACAGCTCTTCGTGTTTCCAGTGGACAGAAAGAGTGGAATCAGTGGCGCTTGCGCGGAAAATTGCGGCCTCCAATGGGTACGAAAATCGTGGTAGAACAGCAAGGAGGGGTGAAAATCGCCGTACCGAGGTAGACAGAACGAGCACAGTTGATAAGATACCTTTCTGCATCCCCTATATTTCCGATGAAGTGAGCACTGCCTTTCGACAGTGTCTGAGGAAATGTGGGCTGGAAAATACAGTTGCAATAGTGAAAACACCCCCTAATAACCTTAAAAGCATTTTGGTCCGCAATCGCATCTATGATCGCGGCTGCACTACGCCCAATTGCATTATATGCCCTGAGGGTAGGTGCGGAGACTGCATGGCGACGGGGGTCATCTATCTTATTACCTGCGCGAACTGCGGCGACGAGTACATAGGCGAGACAGCGCGGCCGCTATGTGTTCGCAATTAGAGAGCACTTAGACGGCAGGGATAGATCACGAACCTCCACCCCACTAGGCACTCACAGGACGCTGAAACACGCGGAGACAAATTTTGACGTTTCAGTGAAAATCCTGGCGCATGAATCACATACACCGGCTCGCAAATGTTTAGAGGCCTTTTGGATCCATGCCAAAAGCCCTAAAATGAATCGTAAGGAAGAATGCCTATCCATCACTCGTGAACTCGCTCCGTACCTAGGTCAGATCTGACCCGGCGGAGACGTTATAAATAGCCGTGCCATTAGCATTTAACCATATTGCTCTCGCTCTGGCATCAGAATTCCATCGGCGTTTCAAAAGGTGAGTGTTTGGTCAGGCAGTTAACTATCGGTCTACCAAAGTCTTAGAGTTTTGTTTGCATAGCTGCAGAGTTGTTTGGTCGGATAGTTTGCAAGTCGTTCTGTCCATTCCAGGCTCTGAAGAAGGCGACTTGCCGAAACGTCACCCAATAAACTGTTAACAATCTCGGATCACGGCTCAGTATCATAAACAACAAAAATCAAATTGTTTGCAAAAATCCCGAAATCGCGACATAATCGCACTTGAAATATTTTTGTTGGTCGTACTGTAGCCATGGAAACTATGAACGAATATACGATTTTTTTGGCTATTTGAAATTTTTTATATTTTGGATTCGAACTCAGGTGGAGCAAGATTTCCGCGGAGGTTTGTGAACTACCTTGTAGCATAGGTGCGATAAGGTGAGAATGACTCCTCCAGGGTGAAGGGGGTCACAGTGGTCGCAGCCCCTCCAGGGTGAAGGGTGTTTCACTTGGTAGAGAAATTACAAAACGTCGACCAAGGGGGGGGGGGAATCCATGGTGTTCATCATTTTTCCTAGTCAAAGTTTATAATTTTCAATTCCTTGCCATCACTGGTTGTCTTCTGAAATGTGAGCCGATGTGCTGCTGTATTGGCACACAGTTATATTTTTGACCAGCACCTTGTATTCTTTAACATTTCCTTATGCCTTTTTTACATCACCCTGCCTGTTTTTGAAATCACCATAGAAGTGCATGCGAGAACATTTGTTTTGGAAAAACTTAGACAATTTTTGAGCATTTACAAATTTTTTAAAAGAAGAAATTCGTAATTTCTGTAGATGGACAGCAACGTCAGCAAGGTGAATGTTTTTAAAACCAACTTGTCTTCCGCTTTTAGAGAATATATAGTTTGCCTGGAGTCTGTTGAAAAAGTGCCTGGTGAAGAGTGTGGGTAGTGATTTCTGGATATTCACGAGTTTTTAGGATAGAAAAATCCGTAACTTCTGAAGATGAACAGTTAGTACATGGAGATGGTCACCATTAGAACCTTGTCGTCCTCCGCTTTCAGAAAATATATACTTTGCCTGAGGTTCATTACAAAAAGTGCCCGGTGAAGGGTGGGTGAGACTGCTATAATGGGAGTGCTCAAGAACAGGCTTTTTTTACCATTGTAAAAAGACGTCTACTTGAGCACCCCCATTATAAAAGTCTCACCCACCATTCACCCGGCACTTTTTGTAACGAACCCCAGGTATAGTATATATTTTCTGAAAGCGGAGGACGAGACGGTTCCAAAGGTGACTATTTCCTTGTACACGTTGTTCATCTACGAAAGTTACGATTTTTTAATGTTAAAAACTCGAAACTCTCCAAAAATCACTAGCACACCCTTCACACAGGCAGTTTTTTGGACGGATCTCAGACATACTATTTATCATCTGAAAACGGAGGACTAGGCGGTTTCGATGGTCTCTATTTCCTTGTACAAGTTGTTCATCTACAGAATATATAATTTTTTATGTCGAAATCTCGTAATTGTCCAGAATTTACTAAGCACACATTTTATTAGGTACTTCTATGAACGGACTTTAGGCAAATAAATTATTTCCTGAAGCTAGATGGGAACGTTGTACCACGGCAATTCCCGTACAAATATCTCCTTTGCTTACCCTTACCTCACTGTTGATTTTCTTCTCGGCTTTTGGTGAAGGAAGTCACCTTGCTCCCGGCTCAGGGGCATAGTTGCGATAGGGGGAGTAATGGATCTTACCCCCTTCACTTTGAGGCCAAACTCCCGATGACCCCCTTCACCTGGGCTGAGATTGGTATTGTACTCTAAGAATATGATAAAAATTGTTATTTAAAGGTTTTGCAGGCTAAGTACCTCAAACAACAAGTACACTCATAAATTTACTAAAGAAACGGTATTTATATTTATTTATATTATTTATTTATCCTCGTAGCATTTTGGAGAGCAGAAAGTGGGGACACAAAAACAGTTAATTTTTGAAGCACATAAAATACCTCATATCTCGCGGCACAGAAGACCTAGAAAAAAGTCGACGGTCCATTTCGATTCTCCATGACCTCAGCTTTCGAACGGTATACAGCATGTTAGGGCTTCTTTGCTTCCCGGCTCTAAAAATCATTTGCTCCGCTAACCGATAAAAGCCAATACATTGGTGGAGCTGGGTTGGAGCAAGCTAATAGTAAATATCTCCACCCCACTTTTGAAAACTGGTTAGTTTTTTCGCCCAGCAACCTATACACCATTCGAAAGCTCAGGAAAAGAGGATTCGACCTAGACCGTCGACTTCTTTCTAGCCCCCCTCTACCGAGAGATACACCGCATTTTATCTAAAAACATGGTCATTTTCAACAGCAGATTTCTGCCAAATGAAGGCCTAATCACTGCTGATTTTTTATCTGTGTTAAAGAGCAAGTCTTCATTAACAAACGTAGACCGTCGACTTTCTCGTAGCTTTCATTTGGAGAGCAGAACGTGGGGACACAAAATCAATTAATTTTTGAAGCACATAGAATCCCTCATATCTCGCGGCACAGAAGACCTACAAAAAAGTCGACGGTCTAAGTCGATTCTCCATGACCTCAGCTTTCGAATGGTATACAGCATATTAGAGCTTCTTTGCTTCCCGGCTCTAAAAATCATTTGCTTCGGTGACCCGTAAAATCCAACACATTGTATAGATCGTCCCGAAAGTTTTTGCGCAAGATTTTCAAAAATTCATAACTTCTGATTTTTCAGACCGATTTAACTGCTTTCTTTTTTTGTGAGAGGGTAAGTCATGCTCTTTATAATGACATCTCAGCTGCTTAGTAATGGTCATATGTTGCATAGATAGAAGCTCAAAACCAAAATCACTCAAAATTTGAATTTTTGTGCAGGGTCGTAAAAAATCAGAAACTTGCAACAAAAATTGGAGCAGTCGGTATTGTAGGTTCTTTCATCAGCTCTTTCTAACAGTGCAGAGTTTGCTCCGATTGACCGTCTCCATGAAAAGTTATGATTTCCGAGCAAGCAATACAAAAAGGCGAATTTGATTTATTTTGGCATTTTTCAGGGAAATCATAACTTTTCACGGAGACGCTCAATCGGAGCAAACTCTGCACTGTTAGGAGGAGCTGATGAAAGAACCTACAATACCGACTGCTCCCGTTTTTGTTGCAAGTTTCTGATTTTTTTGACCCTGCACAAAAATTCAAATTTTGAGTGATTTTAGTTCTGAGCTTCTATCTATGCAACATATGACCATTACTAAGCAACTGAGATGTCATTATAAAGAGCATGACTCACCCTTTCACATAAAAGTGAAAGCAGTAACTGGTTGGAAAAATCAGAAGTTATGAGTTTTGAAATTCATGCGCAAAAACTTTCTGGACGACCTAATAAGAGCGAGGTGGAGCAAGTTAACAGTAAAAAATGTGCTGTGAATTGACATCGTTATCAGCACTAATGGGAACGTGAGCGAACGCGTCTATTTGAGCGTGCTTATCGTTGTTATATGTTTATGTTTTTTTGGTAAAAAATGCTCTTTTGATTGACAGTTATGCCATCATTATTAGCACACACTCAAAAAACTATGGGAGATTGGTGAATTTCCACACCTTCACACAAAAACCCGCCCCTTTCTGGAATCCATACTCTGTGAACCTAGCGCTGAAGAAGTTCACTTTCAGGAAAACGCTCTAGACTCACCTTACCTGATTTGTAGAGAATGGTTGGTTTCAATGAATCAAAAACTCTAAGACATTCAGAAGAATAACATGTTATCCCTCAATGTTTTGGAAAGGTTGGCAGTCTGAAGAGGAAACGGCAGGCAGAATACTTTACAAAATCGCAGATGATTCGCATGTGTTCCAGTTCAACAGCGAGGCAGAAGGAGAATCTTACGCCGACGAATATGTTGTCGACATTGATACAGAGTTGACAATTGAGCGAAACTCTCTGATTTCATGCATAAGGAATCCAAGCAGATTGTCTAGTTTCAATGAGGAAATGTCCAGGAAGTCCATTGCTGATCTTCAGGTTGCTGAAGAATTCAAGGCTGCTAAATTCACAAACATGGATATGAACAAAAGGAAGGTGTTAGTACAAAGCATAGCTACTGCTCTCAAATCCCGACTGGTGTGCGAACCCAATTTTGTGCTTTATGCTGCTGGAAGATTTTCGCCTTGTGACATTATGATCTATGATATTGAAAAAAACCAACGCGCAGCATAATACCTACTTTTTTCGGCTATTCGCAGATGCTGTTGAGAAGAAGTTGAGCAGCTTTCTCGTCAGCTAACAAGACGTATGCTAGAGGAGGTGAAGCCAGTGTTCGACAAGGCCCAAAAAAGTATGCAATATTTTCTTCCCGAGTTGCGAAAGCATATGCGATCTGGCTCTTTCCCTATTACTGACCGCAAAAATCTGATGGACTTACTAGCAAAGCTAGTTTCCATTCCGACTAGCACGGCATAGGTGGAGAGGGAATTTTCTATCTTTTCTGTTATCAGAACACAACGCAGAAGTCGTACAACGGTGGAGCATCTGAGCAATTACCTAAGGTTTTCAATCTTCTACTAAACATATTGTTATCTACAAACGTCATTTAAGGATTGCTATAACTGGTCCAGACAGGCTGCCACTGTATGACTTTTTATATCCTAAAAGATGGTATGAAGAAACTGGTCACCTACCTGCTGACTTTCCTGGTGCTACCAGAGGGCCAGGAAAAAAATCACAAAAGCGCTCAGAAGAAGAGGAACGTTTCAAATTCATTTCGACACAGAACGCTTTTTCACGCAATTCTATTTCTACTCCGATGACCTTTTGGAGGAAGAAGAAGATTTTTCAGGCAGCGAACTTGTTGTCTCTGACATTAGCGATAGTGATATTGTTGATGATGATGTGCAGGAAATGAAGTTGTTCCTAACTTGTACATCTTTTGGGATAAACCTTATTGCTTTCGTTTTTTGTTGATGCAGTGAGACAGGAGCACAGATCTTCATAATCAATTTTTTTTAAATTTTTTTAATTTCTTTTAAAAATTTTTAATTTTTTTTCAATTTGTGCCTAAATAAGGTACAAATTAGAGCTTTTCATACCACGCTTTCTTACCTTTTCTCTCTTCCCCCCCCCCCCCCAGACTCACATACCCCCTTCACCCTGGAAGGTCGGGAACAGCCGAGACCCCCTTCACCTGGGGAGATCCCGGCTCCCCCTATCGCACCTATGCTTCGCACACATATGTTTTCGACGCCGGTCCACCCCGTAGGCTACTTTTCGCGGTGAAGTACAGTAAGTCCGGACTTATCTGCAGTTTCGACGCGAAAAATCGATGAAAAAACGCCCTCTGCGCCGCCAAAAGTCTACCAGATAAGTCCTCTCCTAAATCCACTATCAGATGAGTCCGCAGCAGATAAGTTCGCCTATCCTGAGCATGAGAAAGCGGACTTATCTGCAAGACTCTTGGCGGCGCGAGGGCGACTTTCGTTGTCAAGAAAGCGGACTTAACTGTTGGTTCCTTTGCGGACTTATCTGATAGGGCGGACTTATCTGATAGGCGGACTTACTGTATGGATTTTAGGGTATTACCAATACTACCAAAGCAATCCAACTTCCATGTAGAAAGTGGTAGAACTCATTTCCATTTTCACGATGAGTGAGATGTGGTAATTCAAGGCGATGCGATTGGAAAGTTTGCCCTGTGTTGCACGAGAAGTAGAAAGCCGAACCACAGTAAGATGAGCTCTAAAAGTTGTGCGCCAATCTTATTCTTATTGAGCCAGCTGAATTCTCGATGCAGGCGAAGCCGGGCATGCAGACTATTGGCATATGTTATTGCATGTTAGCGTTGCTAGTGCTATCAAGATATAGTCGTCCTCTCCCCACTAGACACCTAGTGGACGATTTTGAATTTGAACCAGAGCACACCGGTTGCAGCAGAGCGCGCCACCTGCAGCCCTCAGGTAGGTGCTAGAGTAAGCGAATATTTTGTTCAGGTTGGGGTCCCGCGCAGAACTGACGTCACTTGGATTGGCGCCAGCATGGTGAGAGACGTCAATTCTGCGCGGGACCCCAACCTGAACAAAATATTCGCTTACTATGGCACCTACCTTACTTCAATCATAAACAGATTTTTTTGGGTTTTCGCGACGTTTTTACTTTTTGAATGTTAACAGTTTTTTAAATAAGGATGTAAGACTCTGCTGCCTGTAAGCGAAGTTTCGTGCTGTTATGCTCGTTTCCATTCTGGCTCCAATTTGAGCCTGTAGAAACGACTAAGTTTGAAAAGAATGCTAGTGAAATCTTTTTCGGTATGCCCTAAAGTGTTGCTCCATTGAACTACTTGTCAAAACTCCTCAGGTGCATCGTTTTTCCAACTTTACCTGAAAATAGAGCTGAACGAGCATGGAAGTTTGAAACATCTGAGCAACAACAAATTCGTCGATTTTCATTTGAAAGGGTGACTAAAACAAAAAAGAATCACATGGAACGACGAGAAAACACAACAGAATACTCCATGAGCTTGAAATGGATTTGACTGTGCCGCGCTCTGCCGCGATCGGCGTGCTCTAGTTCAAATTCGAACTCGTCCACTGTGTCTAGTGGGGGGAGGACGACTATAGAATGGCGCAGCGCGAGTGTATCATTTATTGCACAGATTATGTCCAATCCTCTCAAGCAACGCTTTTGCATTTGTTTCATACTGTCGCGATGACCGTGCTGGCAGCAGCTTACCGTACTGACCGCAGCTGACTGCGGCTGAGTGCAGCGGCCGCGGCATGTACGTGCAAAGAAAGAATGAGCTTGAGTACGATCGAAACACCTTGAATGACGCCTAGGAAGATCATAAGTTCTGAATTCACTTCATCTAATCAGGTTTTCTTGTCTTTCTACGTGAACATGCTCGGCCGCCGTGGCCGCTGCGGTCAGCTGCAGTCAGTGCGGCAGCATGAAACAACCCAAAAAAGCGTTTCGCAGAAATAGGATTGCAGTTTTGAGATCACCATTCACCGCTGACTTCAGCAACATATATCCATCTCAAACGGTCGCTTCGACTAAGAAGGCATTCTTCGTTCGTTTAATAGAACGAAATAGTGATAACTCTCATACCACGGGCGAGCTGGCATGGAGTCAAGCTAGATATAATCTGTGCTGACATGGGCTGTATGTTTAGGCTCATAATTCTTCCCGTGTGAACTTGCAAAGGGGATCTCGTTTTCGCAAATTCCGGGGCGGAGCCTCGTAAAAAAATCATTGGGATATAGATAAATCAAAATCAAACTTCATGGAAATCTTTCTTCGGGACATTCTCGCCAGTTTGAACTGTGCCGATACTATCGGCACATTCTTTCTTCGAATATATCTGCTGCCAAAGTACCGTGAAGGTCATGCCATAAGCATGACCTGCTCTGATATAGTATATCTATTGACCGGATACTTATTAACATACCTTGCCACGCCTATCATAGTTAGCATTCTACCAGTACACGAATGGGTGCATGTCGTCTGTTCAAAATAACACATCAGAAGCCACCATACTCCACTACAGGCGCCACCTATTCGCCTAAAGGGCCGGGCATACTTCACGCGATTTCAGTCGCGACGCGACTTGGCAATATTCCAACTGTCCATAACTCACTGTGAACACATTTTAAATGTACAGAAGTTAGGGCATTTTATCCCACGTAAGTTATACACACTATGCATGTGCAGTTTGCTAGTGTTGGATGTGAAGACTTCTGGCGAATTGCCAGATCGCGTCGCGATGAAATCGCGTGAAGTATGCGCGGCCCTTAAGGCTACAGTAAAGCCTATAATCACCACATGAAGGATCAAGGCAGGGTCATTACTTACTCTAACGATTTGTCGCACAGGGCGAGATAGACTGTGCGCTAAACGAACAAAGCTCTTGTTCACAAGAAACATGCAAGGATAAGACAGCAAGTTTGGTCTGCACAGGTTTGATCTGCATATGCGTCAGCGGACCTCGAACCGTGTCGAAAAGATCCGTGAAAAATCCTCTAAAGGAAGTCGTGGCACTTTCTTTTAAATCAGGAACCTCTAGGGGGTGCCAAGGCTTGAACTTGCTTTGCTGTATCAAATGATACCCCATTCGCTGTTTTTTGTGGTCGTTCTTTCGCGGAAGGATGCAGCGCGACATTATTTTTCAGACAACCTAGTATATTGCTGTAGGTATCAAATAACCATTTTCTATATAATGTTCTTCCAAATTACGTATTGATAATAAATCATCCATAATGTAGAAGGTTCAAACAAGTCTTTATGTTTGGGATGATTGATGTCGAATTGATATTCGAGATAAGATAAAGTCAAATCTGCTTGGACAGGACTGGCACCACCTCCTTCAGGAACTCTTACTTTTTGTATAAATATGTGATTTGCAATTTTAATAATGCTAATTCTGATAGATATTGAACAAGATACAAAATGTCTTTAATTTCGTAAACCCTTTGTTTTGGTTTCCGTTGCAGCGGTTACAGTAACTAACTTTATTCTTGTTATAAACAACATTTTTGTATTACTATTTTAAAACCAATTTCAAGACTCTGGGATTTCCGACTTAATATGAGGAATGTTGTAAACGCGTTGGGAAAATCGGCTGAAATAGTCCGAGGTTATCGGCATTGATATGGTCAAATTTGTTTGGTTTTGTTGAATTTAATTATATATGAACTAGCTGGCTTACCCGCTCCGCCCGGCATCACATACACTTCGATCAAAAAAAGCCGAAGTTCCCCAGAAAGAGGAATACAACTTGGGCTCTTTAGTTGTACCGTTTCGTTCCTACCCTTAGACGGTTTGGCTAAACAGGTTCTAGGCTTTCCCCGAAACTCATCAGTAAGGAAGGAAGCTCGATTGGATCTGTTCAGCTCCTTGTTTGTCCCACCCACCTGCCCTGACAGCCGCTGGCCGCCAGTTTTTTTGGGTTTTCGTTTTGTGATTTTTTTTGGATTTTGTATTTTCCAATTTTGGATTTTCCAATAGAATGGCATGCAACAAATAATTACTTTACTATATTATAGCATTCAATTATATTAGCGCCCTGGGATACACTACGTTAGCTGTGCTCCCTTCGGGCGCATATATGTACAGGTTCGCTGGACTCCCAACCCTCGAACACGCCACGTACGGCTGACCATGTGAAAAACAGGGAGTTTCCAGGTCTACTACTACGGTTTGCAGAGACTGTCCTTGCGCTTTGTTGATCGTCATAGCGAGTGCAGGCCTGACCGGAAACTGCACTGGCCTGAAGTCAAAGGCATATCGGAGGGTACCAAAGGGACTCGTGGAATATGAACGACTTCTCTTTTAAACTTCCCCGCCAATATGGTCGCTACTACGACGTTTGGCATGAGATCCCTGGTGCAAAGCCTTGTACCATTGCATATCTTCGGTGGGTTGATGTTACGAAGGAGTATGATTGGCAAACCAACCTTCAGATCAAGACTGTGAGGTGGTATCCCATTGGGCTCGAGTGAATTCAAGAACTCCGTGAGGTAGTAAACAGCCTGTTCACTCTGGACCATCGTATCAAAGGATTTGTACGTTGTCACTGGTCCAGGAAGGCTGTTTAGAATCTAGGCATTGACAGAATTCACTTGCTCATTTTTGGGTGCTAGGATTGCTCGCTCGCAAATCCACTCCGCATTGCTGAAGTTGGTGGCAATGTTTGGGAAGACCTTTTCGATCAGTTCTTCCACCGATTGAACCAAATTGCAGAAGTCTGGAGGAAAGGTAATCCAGACAGAATTTGATTCAACAGGAATTCTGCCTTCGCCAAGAACCAAGCTGTTGCGCAAAGCTTCGGGCAGTCTCATGGCCAAGGAGGTGGACTCGCATGTTCGTCGTGAGATTCAGCGATCGAACGTGTCTCCAAAGATGAGAAGCTTTGAGGCAAGCATTCAGCTCATCTGCTGGAATCGACCGCGGAATCACTGGCAAAGTTTGACGAAAGTCGCCTGCCAGTAGCACGATGGCCCCACCCATTAGCCTGTTGCTTCCTCGTATGTCTTTATGCGCCATGGTGCATTCGTTCCAAACCATGAGTTTGGTTCCTTGTAACACCTTAACTTTCCCTGTGCCTTTGCTTATCCCACACACTGGGTGCTCTACATGAGCAATATCCAGAGGAAGCTTGAAGGCTGAATGAGCGGTTCGGCCTCCTTCTAGCAGTGTTGAGGCAATCCCCGAGGATGCCACTGCTAGTGCGATTCCTCCTTGTCTGCAAATCTCGGCAAGTAGGAGATTGATGAAAAACGTTTTCCCTGTTCCACCTGGAGCGTCGAGAAAGAGTAGCTCACCCTTGCCACTGGAAATCGTGTCCAGAACAGCACGGTAAACCAACTCTTGATCCTCCGTAAGAAGAGGTCTGTTGGACTCTACAAATGTGGTCAGCTGATCGGCATCATAGGACCTCTCGGAGAACATCGCTTTCAAGTGCCTGGTCATCTCCGCGTATTGGTGACGGCAAACCGAGGTCTCTGAGGGTTTGACCGGTCATCGACGCGAACGTGTCCTCAAGCAGTATCAAAGCACGGTTGAGTAACTCGGGAGAGTAATCGATGTCTAGGTGCCACTCTGCGACATTCCTCGAACACGTCTTCACTCAGAGCCTGCTCGTACTTCTCCCAGAGTGCGCGAGGATTCGACGTTTGCAGGTTGTCAAGGTGATGCCAAAGAGAGTTGCAGTTGCAGAGCAGCGAAACTTGTCGCAGATGCTTTCGCGAGAGTTCTATCCCAGTGCTGATCATCTTCAACCAAACCAAGTCTTTGGCACGCTTCTCTGTAGGTCTCACAAAACTCTCCATCGAGGTCCTCAATGCTGCAAATGACGTCGGTCCTCGGATTGTGTGAAGCAACAATCTGAGTTAGAAGCATTCGGCTTGGTTAGGGTGTACAGTATAAACACGTGCTAACACATCCACTGCTCTAACGTCATATCCGGGAACTTCGGCACCTTGCTTTTCTGGCTCACTTCTTTGTTGACTTGCTCCAAGTATAATATCTTGGAACTTCTGAGTACAGCAAAGTCCGTGCGAACGGATCATGTTGGCACAGAAGGAAGAATGCCGTCAAAGTTGTTTGAGGTGGTTGCGCAGCTCTTTGCCGCACATTATCAGCCGTGAAGTAGACGCGTTGTCCATTCTCTAGATGAACATGTAGATGGGTGACAGGTGTGAAACCCAAAGTACGCCAAACACTGCCTCGTTGCTGGTTATGTACCTGCCCGTTTGATATCGTTCGATCCCATCAAACGGTGTAGTGGCATGCTCGAGGCCCAACGTTGCCATGTCACTTCCCTTGTTCACATATTTGCAGATGTACTTAATCGACTTCACCGAATTACAGTACTCTACATTAATATGTGCTCGAAACATTTTCGAGAGCAAGGGAGTGTATGGCAGAACCCAGCTGTTGTCCACCACGACCTCTACGGTCTGATGGTCCACCTTCATTCGAATGACGGCGGTGTGTCCTCCATCATCAGGTTTTCGCCTTCTGTATAGAGGATAACCATCAGTCCCCGTTTGGGTTTCGCGGATCAGCTGCCGAGGGTACCTTTTGGTGCATGTGCGCTCCTTCATGCAAGGCGACCTCGGATTTAGTGGTCCGCATGACCCATGGATCATGTTTTTGAGGACAACATCGGATAAAAGAGAATCCTCTTCTCGACTGGGAAGCTACGTCGAGATGATGCTGTCGATGTGATTGGGCATATTTTGTCCTTCAGCCACACTAGGATATGGGCATACGGAAGACCGCGTTTCTGCCATTCCACGGTATACATCCAGCAGCGAGTGTCTCCGTAGACGTGGCTCTTCGTTAGCAGTCTATAAGCTTCGTGAGCTTCTGTTTGAAGACTCTCGCCGTGATGTGGTGGCGGTCAGAAGGCGCTTCACCAGGGAAGAGCTCTTCCGCAATTTCGGTCCACGCCGGGTTGCAGGTAAACATGACGAACAGATCAGGACGTCCGTACGCTCTAACGTAGGCCATTGCGTCCTGAGTGTACTCGTGCATGTGGCGTGGGCCGCCCGTAAAGGAGGATGGTAGTATGACCATTTGCCCGAGGTCAGTGACATTTCCATCTCCGGCCACGGCATCGCGCAGGTGGATATAGTCGTCTGCACGCAGCTTTCGCTAATTGAGTCGAGTGAAGAGGAGCCGTTCACTCTCAATCTTGGCTAGATGTCCACGATGAACTGGTGAAATAGTTGACGACATCTCACGACGTAGTTGAAGGACGTGGACCTTATCATCATTCGATGCGCATCGAAATCCATAGCCGATACCTTCTTATTAGTAGGGGCAATAGTGCTAGGATTCCTCTGCCACAGTTCGAAGTGACACCCGTCTACCCCACCCCAGAACATGAGTGGCTACTGCAGGGCATTGTACGACCTATGGGTTTCAGAGATGCACTGCAACGTTTCCCAACGTTTTTGGATGATAATGTCACGCCCGTCGCAGTCGTCTTCTCTAACCAAGACCACCGCCATCTCGCTTACCGACCGAGCGTTGCAGCTCCGTTCATGCTGACCAGCAGGCCTCCTGTCAGCACGGATAACGACCTTATACTCGTCTGTAGGCATTTGGTCCAGGTTGGTCTTGAAGTCCTTCACCAGGTCGTTGTGCTGATGCAGCATTATTTGCAGCTCTAGCACGACGTCCGGCCTTGTGCCACCGTTGATGTCGCAACGTTGATCCGCTTGCAGCTGCTCGTCGCAGACGAAGTACAGCTGCAAGAACTTGGGGCTATCATTGCCATAAGGAAGCAGGGATCCAACTCTATGATAGACTTGTCCCTGCACCTTAAACGTTGGCATGAAGCCCTGTTCCTCAACGCCAGGCATGGCGACCGTAGTGCCAAAGGACGTCATCTGGAAGCACGCATTGTACTTACTGATGTTCTGCAAGAAATGCCTGAACACAGCACTGGTGCCGGACATGTATGAACGAAGCGGCTCAGGCGGTTCACGTAGAGGCGGAAGGTCGACTTTGCCGCTGGAACAGCACATGCCAAGAGGTTTGGCTCTGAACTTCTTGGCTTGACACTTGCCACATATGACATCCACCTTTCCGATAAGCACCTTCGGATGGGTCGAGTAGTCAACCTGGGCATCATATTTTAATGCCGCGAGGTGAAGATCTACTCACCTAGATGTCTGTCGAGCGTGGACATGTCGAGCACGATTACGTTGAGCCGTGCTGAATGCGCTGCACCAGTTTCCGCTCTTCGTGAAGCCTCAGTCCTTACTCGACTGCGTCGAGTCGAGACTCGCGCTGTTCAGCCATCTAGATCTGGCTTTGGCGTATTTCACTCGATCGTCATCGAGTCAGAATCGCGCTCTTCAGCCGTCTTTTGGGATCTGGCTTCAGAGGTTCTCAACTGTTTATCCGCAAGTCGAGAATCACGGCTTTCTTGTGATTCTGAGGCTCTCAGAGCAGCAAGCCGCAGGCGAGTTCGCGAGAGACTTGCTTCACGCTGTTCAGGCGTTTGCATTACTCTCGCCTCGGCTATTCTGGCACGACTTCCTTCTAGCCGTTCCTCGCGCTGCTCCGAGGTCTCAGCCTCTCCTTAATCCCTCACCTTTTTGGCCTTGGGATCAACTCTTCCGATGGATGCACGCTTCTTCGGCGGCATCCTGTATATAAGAAAGCCTTTTTTGGACTATAAGCTGCTCGGTGCCCTAATATGTGGAGCCTTTAGGCTTCTCGGTACGCTTCTTGGTGCTCGAAATAGAGCTTCGGGGTTTTCTACTCGAGATAGAGCCTGATGGCGCTTTCGGTACTCGAGATGGAGCCTTTAAGGCCTCTCGGTATTCGAGGTATAGCCTGTTGGCTTCTCGGTACTCGAAGTAGAGCTTTTCTACTCCAGGTAGAGCCTATTGGCTTCTCGGTATCGAGGAAGAATGAGCCTTTAGGCTTTGCCGCTTGGTCCTCAGATCCTTGGTCCAGTGGCGGTCCCAGGATTTCGAACCGGGGGTGGGGGGGGGGGGGCGGCAAAAAAATTTTTCAGCGAAGATGCGTGGCGTTAGCCGCGTACTCCAAAAAATTTTTGGGGTGCTTCTCAAAGTTTTTGCGGGTCCCCAACCCCTAAAATCTGGAAAAAGGGGACGTGGCGTCAGAGCCACGCATCCGAAAAAAAATTTTTTATGAGACTAATTTTTGAAAATTTTTAAAAATTATTTTAATCGTTTACAAGAATAAACAAGTCACTTGCGCATTTTTTTAACCTATATAAGTAATTTTCAAAAATTTCCCGACCCATTCTCGGGGGAAGGGGGCGTCCCCCCCCGCACCCCCCCCCCCTTCGGTCCGCCACTGCGTTGGTCCTTTATCGTCCTCAGGTCCTTAGATCTTTGGTCCTCGCTTGGTACTCAGAGCTCTCGGTGGTTCAGTGACCGTCGGCTAGCAGAGGTGAGTGATCGACAATGGCGAGATCGGCCGCCATATATACCATTCAAAAAGGGGCGGGGCCGGCTGTGATTGATCACACCAACTTGGAAGGGCGGATAGATTTTGTATGGAAAGCCTACGCTTAACCACATGAATTGGACCGCCCCTCGCCCCGCCCACCTGGAGGGGTATATAGGGCGAGGCTATATAAGGCGCCGCGGCTCCAGTCATTTCTGATGGTTGCCTCATGCCGGACGGTTGCCTCAATCAAAACAGCCATCGCTGTACGGCTGCCAAGAACAACCATCGATCGCCTTCGTCGCGTACAAAGCCTCCGTTGGGGAGCCTCTAGCGAGGACAACCCCTCGGTTGCCTCTGGCGAGGACAACCATGGGTTTTGAAGATTGCACCACTGGCTCAACACCTCAGTCGAGGTGACCATCCGGTCACCTCACTCGAGGTGGAACCAACGGTTCAATCAACGGAATCGTACGGATGTATCAATACTCGGTGAAACAGGAATTTTCAGAGAAAAATCAAAAACGCATAACCAAGTATCAACTTGAACCTTTCTAATCCAAGGTTTTGAAAAACAAAGTACTGGATATTCTCACAAACACTTACTATATCGCAATCAACATGCTCAGTTACCCCACTGTGCCAAGTCCCAGCGGCTTAACTTGAACTTTGCAAAAAATCGATAAAATCGGTGAAAGTAATAGACGACATTTCAAAAATTAATATTATATTCGTAATCAGCATGCTTGATTACCACCCCCCCCCCCCTCCCCCCGTGCCAATTCCCAGCTCCGTAGGTGGGAGTTGGCACAGGGAGGGGATAATTCCATTAAAATTCGAAATTCCATCGATAAAAATCGATAAAATCGATATCGATCGATGACGAAAAGTAGCCTGCGACACCCAAGTGCCAAGTGTATGTGTGCCAAGTTTGGTCCGGATCGGTTCGGAAATAGAATTTTCTATTCGGAACATACGTACACGCAGACAGACATACAAACATATTTGCAGACAGACAAACAGACATTCAGCTTTATATATGAGATTGATTTGTCTTCTTTTTCAAAGGCAGCATTACTGAGCAAGATGGAATGAAGTGAAGTGCTATTAGGAGACGAGGATTAGACAATTGAAGTTGAACTGCGTTTGCAAAGAATGAGTGAATGAAATGAGAAGCTTGCGATTCTGTTAGAGTTCAACTGGGGTGCTAGGATTCGTAATGAATGAACTACGTATCCTTGCGAAATGACTGATTCTAACAATAAGATTGCGAGGGTTTATAAAGTTTGCTGCGCTTAGCTGGATCAAGCTGTCGCAACCAATCGCAGGGTGTCTCAAATGCACGTTTGCAAGTTTGAAATTCAACGTCTCCGTCGTTCCAATTTTTCTATTAGCTGCTGATACGTATGAGCGGTCAACTTTGACTCATATTTTGGCATAATTATCAATCAACACCAATTTCGCGCCACTAAGGACCAGTTTCAGCCTCGAAAAGTCTCTTAGAATGCTATGAAAAGTAACAGAAACACTTGACAACCAATTTGCCAGCTTTAAGTTCGCCAGGAGATACTCATTTTATACATGTGCAGACTTATCACTAGTCAATGCTTATCTCATATATTTAGAATGTATAAAATAAATATTGTATACTAATTTGTATGGAAGTAAAAACTTCCACATATGTGCAGTCTTTTCTGAACTTTTAGCCATAATTTTATTCCTGTAAAAGGCGAAAAATTTCAATGATACGTCCAATTAGAAATCCTGACATCGCTTTAGTGCCAGAGGTGCGATAGTGGGAGCCGATTCTCCCACTACCTTCACATTTGAGCTGGTACAGGGTGACCACCTTCACTTTTGCAATAAAAATTTTTTTCGCTGGACGGTAAAGAAGGAAAATAAGCAAAACAAATGCAAAAGAGGTCATTGAAAGCATATTTTTATGTATACAGCGTCATAAACATCTAAAATAAACGTGCTCCAAATACAGGGTGTCCCAAAAAAAATGTATCGAACGTTTGATCGTTAATATCTCTCTTCTAAAGAAGTCTTTTCCCTTGCTTCAGGAACCAATCTGTAGAGGGCTTCAACTTAGATTTGCATCATAGAACGAATCACTCATCTCTCTTCATTACTGTGGGATTACGGTAGAAACTTCAAAGAGGGTTTTAAGCAATGAAAGGCCATATTTTGCCCCAAATGGGAAACAAAACAGCCTGAAAACTTTTACACTAGGCTAATTAGAGATGCTGGTTATAACTGTAAAGTCCCCAATTCATTATGATGCTTCATTGAAGAGTTATGCCAGGTAAGAGGTAGCGGCCATTTTTTCAGTGTTCCCAAAAAGTGCGGTTGCACCGTTTAGAAAGCTTCGCAATCTTGTGAAAGTTGAGTATTGAACTCAGCGTCCATAAAAGCCCCAATACACAAGTTTTCACATTTTTTTAAAAAATTTTGAAACGGCAGCTTTTTCCACATTGACACCAAATGTTTCAAGTTTCTACCGTAATCCTACAGTAATGAAGAGAGATGGGTGATTCGTTCTATAATACAAATCAAAGTTGAAGCCAGCTCTACAAAACGGTACCTGAAGCAAGGTAAAAGACTTCTTGGGAAGAGAGATATTAACGATCAAACGTTCGATACATTTTTTGGGACACCCTGTAGTTTATTTGGAAGTAATAGTCAGCGGAACTGTACGTATTTTGGTAATTAAATCTTGTTATAATGTATAGCGAAGAAAGGAGATCGATCCAGGCAGTAACGGCCGAGAACCAGAATTTTGAATAATCAAATAGTGAAAAATCATGCGAAATTTCCACTGTTATAAATCTGTTGTTTGAAGATGTCAGCAGTTGCGACTTCATAGGTTTGAAGAGTAAATGGTGCTCTATGTGAAGGAATCGAGTCGATTTGAATGATAGTCGTCGAAAACCAGAATTCTAAAAAATTACGCCATTTTTGCGTGTTTTTTTGACAGCTGACAGTTAAACTCATATTCTTTAATGTGAAAAGTACGTGATGTTGCGACTTCATAGGTTTTGTAGAGTAAGGTTTGCCTTATCAGAATATATTCTAGTCGTACCAATACATTCAAACAGCGCCGAGATCCAGAGTCTTGAAAAAGCAGGTAAAAAGGCGCTTTTTGAACTTTAACAGCTCATAACTTCTTCAGAACTGCATGAATCATGTTGGGCTACTCCATAGGTTAGTCTCCCCCAGCCCACTTTAAAGGCAGCAGCTCGGCAGAATTTCATCTTCGGGGTTTTGGCAGATTTGGGGCTATTCCGGCCCCTGAATCACGACATGAATTACCCTTAGCGCGAAAATGGGAAACCCCGTCTGTTGAAACCCTCCTTGAGACGGGCACGGACGAGTGAGCAGTTTTTCTCTGCCGTCAGAGACGCAGAGTAAGGAGGAAGAAAGCGCTAGTACAATTGAGTGACGAGTGACGGCGCGTTTTCTAGCGGAGAACATACTCGTCCAAACAAGTGTTAAGGGAGCGAAAGGAAGAAGGGGAGCGGCGGTTGGGCCGCCCCCTGGCTTGCAGAGTTCACATTTTCGGCGCGGAGTTGCTGTTTTGGTTCACTTGGAGGGCCTCCCATCCATCTATGTCAAAATCTGAGGTAGGTTCATTCTGCCGAGACGCTGCCTTCAATGTATTGGATGGAGGCCGCCAGGGAAGACTTTGTGATGAAAAGTCTCCCCCACCCCCAGGGCATAATTCGTAGGAGGCCCCAAACCCCCACATATTATATATCATCTGAAAGCTCTTGATAAGAAGAATCTAAAATATGGAATAGCCCAACATGATTCATGCAGTTCTGAAGAAGTTATGAGCTGTTAAAGTTCAAAAAGCGCTAAATTACCTGTTTTTTCAAGACTCTGGATCTCGGCGCTGTTTAAATGTATTGGTACGGCTAGAATATATTCTGATAAGGCAAACCTTACTCTACAAAACCTATGAAGTCGCAACATCACGTACTTTCACATTCAAGATTTATATGAGTTCAACTGTTAGCTGTCAAAAAACACGCAAAAATGGCGTAATTTTTTAGAATTCTGGTTTTCGACGACTATCATTCAAATCGACTCGATTCCTTCACATAGAGCACCATTTACTCTTTGAACCTATGAAGTTGCAACTGCTGACATCAAACAACAGATTTATAACAGTGGAAGTTTCGCATGATTTTTCACTATTTTATTATTCAAAAAAATGGTTCTCGGCCGTTACTGCCTGAATCGATTTACTTTCTTCGCTGTTACATTATAACAAAACTCAATTAATAAATACGTACAGTTCCACTGAGTTTTACTTCCAAAAAACTATTTGATAAGCACGTTTATAGATATTTATGACGCTGTATATAAAAAAATATGCTTTCAATGATCACTTTTGCATTTGTTTTGCTTATTTTCCGCGCACTGGCGACGACCTGGAAGGATGAAGGTTAATGCTCTGCTCTCCCCCCCCCCCCCCGGGTCGACGTTTTGGGAGGTGAGTGTCCGGCACTACCACCTTCACTTTTGGCCGGCCAGTGGTAGCTGGGACCACCTTCACTTTTGGTGGGCCCGGCTCCCCCCATCGCACCTCTGGCGGGAACGGTTCCGGAACATGGGAATCGGTATGAACCCAGCCTTAGCACTGCGTTCGCGCTGGGACCCGTCTCTAGTCACGCGCTAATTACAGCCTGCTTCGATCCTAATCAGGCCAAAATTGGGATGGCGGGAGTCCGCGTCGCTAGGGTTTTGCGTCACGCCTACGACCTGTGTCTGTCCTCTCTTATCTCTTCGCTCTCTTCAACAGAGCGCATATGCGGCGCAAACCCCTAGCGTTGCGAGGGCTCAATTCACCCCAATGATTCGGCCTGGTTCCGATTGGGGCAGACTGTACGGTCACGGCGCTGGTGCAGAGAGTTGGGGGCTGGATTACTCAGCCGTGAATAAACCATTTGCCTTGCCGCTTGGGCACTGACGTAGCTAGAACCATCTCATGTTTTCAAGCAAAAAACTCATGTCCCAATTTGCCTGGACTGCTATTAAGCACCCCAAGTAAAAACCAGCTTCTGTATATAATGTATTAGGTCGTTCCATAAGTTTAGCGTTTTCATTTTCGTCCTCACTTATTTGGGGAGCGGTTGATATGTGGCAAAATGTGCATATCTTTAAAAAGGGCTGATTATGCTCTTCAATATGTACCCATATTACGAGTGGAAAGCTGATCTACTCGGATCTCTTGGCTTCCAAGTATGGAAATCTTGAGAGGCAAAAAGGGGCAATTTCGGTATTCACGCATTTTCTCATAAAAAGAAGCTTTTTGAACAAATTCTTGCCGATTATGAAAAATGGCGTTCGCTAATCACTATTAGAAGAAAAATGTTTGAATTGCTACAAAAGACGAAGGGCCGAGCAGGGTGTTGCTGAACAAGACTTTTCGGGGGATGGGCAGGACGTCCTGCACTGAAAATTGTTGGACAAGAAGAAGACGGTCGACCATACCGTATGCAAGGCAGCTGCAACGTCTTAACGAGGTCATACCGCAGAAAAAGCCAAAAGGACAGATTCAGTGAGTTTTTCTGCACGACGAAACATGACCTTATACGGCAAACGTCGTCAAAATTGTACTGCAAGAAATGACTAGGAGGTAGTTCAGTACCCAAAATACTCCTTAAACTTCGCTCTATCAGATTATCGTTTGCTCTGCTTTCTCGCAAACCTTATAAATGGTGCATGTTTCAATTTCAGTCAGTGATTTGAGCGCTGGTTAGAGGATTTTCTTGGGACCCGGCGCGTTGCCGTTGAAAATTGAAAATGAAAAGCAGACACGAATGTGACAAAAGGTCGTGCACTACGTTGAAAAATACATGGCTGATTATTAGTGAAATTGATGATTTTGTTGGTTTATGAAAACGCTGCGAACTTATGGAACGACCTAATAGTGGCTTGCAGTTGGTGATGCTGATGGTCTTGGTTTTTGTCTGATTCAAAAGGCGCCCTGAGGACCCTGACATCGTCCTTGCTAAAACCCGGCGCCGTAGGCGGATTTTGATGTGCACATTTTTCTTCTGTTCTTCTAGCAGGTCTTCATTCCCGGACTTCTTTTCCTGCAGAGTGATGACGTGGAACCTCATGACCCAGCAGCGTCGAGAAGAGCGTCGAGTTCGGCGTTTGTGGAGAGTGTGCTGATGTTGTAGATGCAGAGCATGAGGCAGTCTCCATCATGTGCCTTCCGGTTAGACTTATCGTTTTTGTCCAACCAAAAAGCGCCTTTAAAACCTGACGTCCTTCTCGCTACCACCTGGCCCCGTAAGTGGGATCTGATGTTGCTAATCTTCTAGCTGGTGGAGTGTTAAAAATTTTTATTTTACAAGACCAGGATTACTAGGCCTACTTTTGATTTCCAAAGGGCGATCGCTGATGGGTGTGGAACGGGACCGTTTAGCGACCGGAAATCCAGACGGGTGATCTGACAATCGTCTCTTAGCTAGGCATCCGGCCGGGACCGAAAACATTGAACTTCTTCACAGCTCGGAAGCCCCTGCCAGGGTACACTCGGCTGTGCATCGCAGTTCGACACCCAGTGTCAACCCCACAGATAGACTGGATTTAAGACGTGGCCAACTTAATAAAAAAGCAGCTTGTCTGTAAGCTTTAAGCAAGCCAAAGCTTGTCAATAGAATTATGCTTAACGCTAGGCGCAGGACCTTTTTTCAAACTAGACCAGCCCAAACATGCCAAAGGTTTTGTCAACCCAGGATCCTTTACCGTGCTGTGCAATACCTAAGAGAATTGTACTGCATAGCGACCGTCCAGTGAGGCGCGGCGAAACGGTTGAGCTGCTCGCATTGAAAACGAAAAAGGTGGCCTTGTATCCGTAGATTAACCAAATGAAGATTTTGAAGC
This sequence comes from Cylicocyclus nassatus, assembly GCA_958299035.1. Classification (NCBI taxonomy): domain Eukaryota; kingdom Metazoa; phylum Nematoda; class Chromadorea; order Rhabditida; family Strongylidae; genus Cylicocyclus; species Cylicocyclus nassatus. The sequence goes on along the minus strand of CATQJL010000112.1, from coordinate 59,191,111 downwards.
TTCAGGTCTTCTTACAATTAACTGTGTGAAAATGATATCATTATTGATTTGACATGAAGCGAAAGCACAAATTAATCCTCAAAGATGGCGAAGACGTAGTGTGTTTTGTTGAATGAAAGTTGACTCATAGCACTTCAATTTGGAGTGGAATGAAGTGCTTTGAAGGAAGAGATCAATACACATATTTAGCTTGTTTCTGAAGTTTTTTTGTCAAAGAACTGTCAACGCAGCTTTAGAAGATAAGAATTCACCGCTGTAATATGATCATAGGCACTCTAACTAGGGTTTTCTTTGTAAAGGACAAAGCAAAGGTAAATATTGCATAACTCAAATGTGAACTGTTGTGTTTGTGAGATAGTCTCACTGCACCAATCAGGAGTTTGTATCAACATAATTACACGGCTGGTGATCATACAATGTATATTGCCGAGCAAATAATAGGCAGTACAATCTCACGCGCACCTTTGTCAAATATAAATAGCCGAAGAGAGTATACATTTATTTGATTCTATCCCACTGCAGTCATGATACGCTTACTTCTTGTTTTCTTCTCTGTGCTCGTCGCCGAGGGATTTGGATGGTCGAAGTGAGTAACTTGTTCTAAGTATTATTTGTGTACTAGCTGGCTTGCCCGGCTCCCGGCCCTGTCAAAACACTATGATAAAGCTCTCATCCGTATCCCTGTACATTCCCTGTGCCCACGTCTACATGCCATTTCTCTATTCCCGCTGTTTTAGTAATCAGCATGCTCGATGACCCCCCCCCCCCCTGTGCCAACTCCCAGCCCCGTAGCGCAAACTTTGCAAAAAAATCGATAAAATCGATAAAAGTAATCGATAATCCTGAAAACTAATATTGTATTCGGAATCCCCATGCTCGATTACCCCCCTATGCCAAGTCCCAGCCCCGTAGGCGAACTCTGCAAAAAAAATCGATAAAAATCGGTAAAATTGATATCGATCGATGACGAAAAGTAGCCTATGACACCAGCCCTGCCCCGAAGGGTATGTGTGCCAAGTTTGGACCGGATCGGTTCAGAAAAGGAATTTTGTACGAACATACGTACACACAGACATACAGACATACATACAAACAGACATCAGCTTTATATATAAGATTTAAAAAGCCAAAACATAAATTACCTTTACATCCGAAAATATAAATATGTTGAAGTCCTTCTATCTTAAATTCTGGGCATGTGATAGACGATCGTAAGTTTCAGGACATGGACACCTGACCGTGTGGCATGGTACCAGGAATGGTACCCTAACCATAAGAATGTAGAAAACCATACTTTGATGCGCAAAGGGCGCGAAGGGCACTACCCTATTCTAAGCAATTTCACGAACTGCACAGGACTGAAACCGATGGACATAGCTATCAATTTGGCACTAGCAATAGAAACCCCATGGGTTAGTATTTTTTATTAGTAGTGCAGCTTACCAAAAAATTGTTTAAATACTATAACAGTCTAAACACGGACTGTTAAAATGTATGTGAATTGTCTGCTTGCAGAAGTTTTGCTGCGGTTGCGCTCAAAGGGCTGTTAGTGCATATAAGCGAGGAGTTCCAAATGGATATCAGATGATCGTGACTTCTTACTTTGATGACATTTGGAATGCAGTGGAAAAAATAGTCAAGAAGGAATTGAAAGCGGTGAGGAGCTAAAAGGAACTTAAAGGGAAGGTACTCAACTTACTTCCGTCTTCAATAAGAGGATTATATACAGGGTGTCCCAAAAGTATGTATCGAACGTTTGATCGTTAATAACTCTCTTCCCAAGAAGTCCTTTGCCTTGCTTCAGGTGCCGTTTTGTAGAGCTGGCTTCAACTTAGATTTGCAGTATAGAACGAATCACTCATTTCTCTTCATTACTGTAAGATTACGGTAGAAACTTCAAGGAGGGTTTTAAGCAATGAAAGGCCATATTTTGCCCTAGAAAGGAAACAAAACAGCCTTAAAACTTTTACACTAGGCTAATTAGAGTTGCTGATTATAACTGTAAAGTTCCCAACTTATTATGATGCTTCATTGAAGAGTTATGCCAGGTAAGAAGTAGCGGCCATTTTTTCAATGTTCCTAAAAAGTGGGATTGCACCGTTTAGAAAGCTTCGTAATCTTGTGAATAGTCAATTATTGAACTCAGCGTCCATAAAAACCCTATTACACAAGTTTTCACGATTTTTTGAAAAATTTTGAAACGGCAGCTTTTTTCACATTAACACCATATGTTTCAAGTTTCTACCGTAATCCTACAGTAATGAAGAAAGATGAATGATTCGTTCTATAGTGCAAATCTAAGTTGAAGCCAGCTCTACAAAACGGTACCTAAAGCAAGGCAAAAGACTTCTTGGGAAGAGAGTTATTAACGATCAAACGTTCGATACATACTTTTGGGACACCCTGTATATTTAATAAGCTTCAGACACTGATTCCAAGTATGCTATTCCTATTCGCGGGGCGTTGATTTCGAGCGAGTTATCGAGTTTATTGTGTGCAGAATTCGCATACTCATCGACTTCCTGGAATCATGGCTTCATCTTCTAAGTACTAATACACTTGCACAAAGCTTCTTTTCAGTAGGAAATTGAGTTGATGTTATTTCGCTATCTCAGCACCTTTTTCTTGCAATTATTACTTACAGGCAGTCATACCATGATCTGTAGTAGCCAATTCGGTGCGCCCATAGCTCGCTTTGGGATTGTGCACCGCAGTTAGGAACAGCATATTTGGAAACAGTGTTTGAAGCTGATTCAGAATATGTATGCTCCTCGTCGAAAGATGAGCTAAGTTAATTAATCCATACTGTATCAGCAGGTTATTGTGCTCTAAGCAACTTTTTTAGCAGCGAAAGTGCTTTACAACCTCTGTTCTGCGTAGTTATAACATTCTTGCAAATGATAGTTTGAGAAAATCGCGCCGGTCTGCTTGTCACGATATGTTACAAGGAAGGAAACAAGTGGCTGCAGTACAAAGTGGTTTTTTGGTTATACAGGGTGTCCGTAAAGTATGTATACACTGTTTGATCGTTGATATCTCTTTTCCCAAGAAGTCTTTTGCCTTGCTTCAGGTGCCATTTTGTAGAGCTGGCTTCAACTTAGATTTGCATTAAAGAACAAATCACCCATCTCTCTTGACTACTGTAGGATTACGGTAGAAACTTCAAAGAGGGTTTTGAGCCATGAAAGGCCATTTTTTGTCTAAGAAGGAAACAAAACAGCTGAAACACTAGGCTAATTAGAGTTACTGATTCTAATTGTAAAGTTCCCAACTTATTGTGATGCTTCATTGAAGAGTTATGCCAGGTAAGAGGTAGCGGTCATTTTTTCAACGTTCCCAAAAAGTGCGGTTGCACCGTTTAGAAAGCTTCGCAATCTTGTGAAAGTTGAGTATTGAACTCAGCGTCCATAAAAACCCTATTACACAAGTTTCTACATTTTTTTTCGAAAATTTTGAAAAGGCAGCTTTTTCCACATTGACACCACACCATATGTTTCAAGTTTCTAGCGTAATCTTACAGTAATAAAGAGAGATGGGTGATTCGTTCTATACTGCAAATCTAAGTTGAAGCCAGCTCTACAAAATGGTACCTGAAGCAGGGCAAAATACTTCCTGGAAAAAGAGATATTAACGATCAAACAGTGTATACATACTTTACGGACACCCTGTATATTGCTGTTCTCATGGAGATCTACATAACGTCCATAAAGTAGTTCCCCACACCAAGGTCTATGCACACACTCTTGCTCGAGATAATAGCTTTTCTAGAAACAATGATATCCTTGAAAGCAGAAGCCCTTGCATAACATTTTTTGTAAAAACATGCTATCTACTTGCAGTTGATATAAAATGGCTGAAATTGTCATAGTTCGCTGACGTACTGGTGATTTAGGGTATGGAATCCAGGCATTCCATTATGAAACCATACATTTGTACCACTCCGAATTACTTATCAAATCAAAGAGTTGTCCTCTGAGTAAGATACTGCAACCGCAAAACCTCAACAAATGATAGCAAGTCATTTTCACATTCAGCATATATAATAACGCAGCCAAACAAGTTCATCATCAAACCTACTCTTTGATATTGAAAGCGCATAGTTCAGGTTCACCAAAATGAAGCCTACGCTAATCGCCTATGTCTCAATATTGTTACTTTTTCACACTCTTACGAAGCTGAGCAAAGCAGCCGTTTTGCCCTTACACACCGATTTATCCACTTGTGCTTGCCAAAGGAAAACCGTTGGAGAAACTAACCAAGTACTTAAGTTGTTCGTTTGCAGGTACTCAAAAACAAAAGCAAAGATGACAAGAAGCGTATTGTGGCGGAGAGGATGAAAACGATAAAGATTGGATGCGCACATTATGAAAACTGGATAGGCTGGCAATCAGCCGTGTGTTTGATGCCAAAGTGAGAGCCCTGCTAACCATTGAAGATTCTGATAACTCATACTATGCTATCGCTTTTCTAAAAGTGAGAGAGACAAGGGCAGTACAAACTTTTTTGGTTCCACTGTTTGGTGTTGACGATAAGAAAAGTTGGTTGAAGTTGTACGTGCGATGGAAAGTGCGCATTTGATTGCCTTCATCTTGCTCAATAATTACGATGATAACCTGAAAAAGGAGCTAAAAGAGAGCAGTAGACTTTGCTCTTTAGAAACATATACTAAGAATCTTTAATCACTTGTTTCGAGGAACTCGTCGGAGCCATTCAATCAAAGCAACGATGCATGAAATGATTGATTCGGTGTGATAGCCTCAATCACTTAAACACCCAATTAAGGTCTTTCTGCCTTTTTTGCGGAATAAGTTTCCGAAAGAAGTTATGAGCGTTTGAATGTCCACATTTGCCAAGTATTGAGTGACGTGACTTAAAATCGGCGAAAACCCCTAAAACAACACCTATGCGATTTCCATTGGCTTTGTTCCTTCCTTGCAAACAATTTATACTATACAAAAATGATTTTCCACTTTCTGATGTTTTTGTACAGCTTTTTGCCAATTTTAGGCCACCTAAACCTTGACAAATTTGGACAATTGAACGCCCACAACTTCTTTCGGGAACTTATTCCGCAAAAAAAGGAAAGCAGTTTCGAAATCAGCGTTCAAAGGCTCGTTTAGTGATTTACATCTCATCCTCAATCGCCGACTAATGTTGGTATCCTTCCCTTGTGAGTATTATTCATGTATTTAAAAAAAACAGAACATAGATTCCCTTTAAATCCGGTATGAATATGTTGAAGTCCTTTTGTCTCAAATTCTGGGCATGTGATAGACGATTCTATGTTTCAGGAGGACAGACCACACGAATGTAACACATAATAAATCGTCGACCGGGGTGACATTAACCTATTATAATAGCAACAACACAGGACCGATAGGCAATTTCACGAACTACACAGGACCGACCACCGAAGGATGTGGATGTAAATGGCCTTCCTTTGGATGGCCTTTCTCTGGATGGACAACGTGAGTAACTTGTTCTAAGTATTAATCATGTATTTTAAAAAGCCAGAACACAGATCCCCTTGAAATCCGATCTGAATATGTTAAAGTCCTTCTATCTCAAATTCTGGGCATGTGATAGACGATTCTAAGTTTCAGGTGGACACTTGATCATACGAATGTAACAGATCATAAATCGTCGGACGGGGTGACATTAACCTATTATAATAGCAACAACATAGGACCGATAGGCAATTTCACGAAGTACACAGAACCGACCACCGAAGGATGTGGATGTAAATGGCCTTCCTTCAAATGGCCTTTCTTGAAATGGTCGAGGTGAGTAACTTATTCTGAGTATTATTTATGTATAAAAAAAAGCCAGAACATAGATTCCCTTTACTTCCGGAAATATGAATATGTTGTGGTCCTTCTATCTCAAATTTGGGCATGTGATAGACGATCGTAAGTTTTAGGACATGGACACCTGACCATAGCGTAGATGATAAATCGTCGCGCGAGGCGCCATTTCCCTATTATAATATAAGCAATTTCACGCACTGCACAGGACTGAAGTTGAGGGACATGGGTATCAATGCGGGACTAGCAATATATACTTCATGGGTTAGTATTTTTTATTGGTAATGCAGTTCACTACTAGATAGCTCAGATACTCTGATATTCTAGGCACGGAATGTCAATAATATATGTGAATTGTCTGCTTGCAGGAGTTCTGCTGCGGTTGCGCACGAAGAGCTATTAGTGCATATAAGCGAGGAGAAGCTCCAAAAGGATATCAGTTGATCGCGACTTCCTGTTACTTCGAACCCATTTGGCATGCAGTGAAAGAAATAGTCAAAAAGGAATTGAGAGAAAGGAAGGTGAGGAGCTAGAAGGAACTTGTAGGGAAGGTATCCAACTTAGCCGGTCTTTGATAAGAGACTTACATATTCTTAATTGGCTTCAAACGCTGACTCCAAATATGCTATTCCTAGCTGCGAGGCATCGATTTGGAGCGAGTATTGACTCAGTTCAAAATTTGCATATTCATCGACTTATTGACAACACGGGTCATTTTTCAAGTGTCAATACACTTGCGTTAAGCTTTTTTAGTGAGGAAATATTGGATTTGTTGTTATTTCGATATCTCATCACCTTTTTCCTAGAGATTTTTACATACAGGCAGTCTTACCATGTTTCGTAGTATGTCAGTGCGGTGCAAAAGCCCAAAACTCGCCTCGGAATGGTGAGCCGCGGCTAGGATAGCATATTTAGGATCAGGGTTTGAAGCTGATTCAGAATACACAGGATGTTCTAGAAAAATGCCTACTGTTTGATTATTAATATTTCTCTTGTCGTAAGAACTTTCGGGAAGGATTAGGTACAACTTTGTAGAGCTGGATTCAACTCTTAGATTTACAGTAGCGCATTACTGATATTTCTTCATTACTATAATATTACGGTAGGAACTCACAGCATGTGGCGCCACTGTGAAATAGGCCGTTCAAAAATATTTCAACAAAATCTGAAAATTTGTGTAACAAGGTTTTCATGCATGCTGATTTCACTACATAAGTTTTTACGCGTCCGCAGAGCTTTTGAGTGGCCTAGTCAAATTTTCGACAGTTATCAGAAATCCGTCGTTATGTTATATCTGGCATTTGTTAAAAAAGCATTATGGTAAAGTGAGAGTTTCACATTTGAAATCATGTACCCTGATTAACCTAGTTTAATAGTTTTTATCTTTTTTAGTTCTTACTTAGAGGTGAAATATGACCCTCAATGACGCAAAACCCACTTCACTACCCTCATCCTAAAGTAGTGAAGAGGGATCGATAGCTGCTCCATACTGTAAAACAAAATTGAAGCCAGCTCTACAAAAAAATGCCTAGAGCTTCTTGAAAAACTCAATGACAAGGGAGCTGTTAACAATCAAACAGTAGGCACACGTTTTTTGGGACACTCTGTCGATATGTGACAAGGGAAGAAACAAGCGGCCACAGTATAAAGCGTTTTTGGTTGATTATGGTCTTCTAGAAACATTGGTGTTTTTGAAACCAGAAACCATTGCATAATGTTTTTTGTTCAAACATGCTATCTACCTGCGGTCGATATAAATGGCTGAAATTGTCTTCCAAGTCACAATTCGCTGACGTACTGGTGATTTCCAATATGAAATTCAGACATTTGTGTATGAAACCATAGGAAACTTACATTTGTACACCTTCGAATTATTTATCAAAACAATGAGTATCCTATGAGTAAATTATTGCAACCGAAAAGCGTCAACAAATGGTAATAAGTCATTTTGCATCCAGCACAAATAATAACGCGCCAAACAATTTCATCATCAAATTTATTCCTTGATATTGAAAGCGCATAGTTCATCAAAATGAAACCTTCGCTGATCGCTTATATCTCAACATTGTTACTTTTTCACACTCTTACAAGTTGAGCAAAGCAGCCGTTTGCCCTTATACACTGATTTATCAACTTGTGTTTGCCAAAGGAAACCGTTGGAGAAACTAACTATGTACCCACATTGTTTGTTTGCAGGTACTCAAAAACAAAAAGAAAGCGGAGAGGAAGCGTATTGTGGCAGAGAAGATGAAAACGACAAAGATTGGATGCGCACATTATGTAGACTGGAAACGCTGGCAATGGGCCGTGTGTTTGCTGCCAAAGCCTGCCATCTACTAGCCCTGCCAACCATTGTGAGGATTCTGATAACTCCTACTATGCTATCGCTTTTCTAAAAGTGAGAGAGAGAAGGGCAGTAGAAACTTTTTTGGTTCCACTGTTTGGTGTTGACGATAAAAAAAGTTGATTTAGTTTGTACGTGCGATGGATATAAGTAGATTTTATGCATAGATAAGTACGCATTTAACTGGGTTTATAGGTGCCTTCAACTTGCTCAATAAATACGATCATAATCTGAAGAGAGAGCTAAAAGAAAGCAGTAGACCTTGCTCTTCAAAAGCATATACAAAGAACTTTGATCACTATTTCGAGAAACTCGTCGGAGGGATCAATCAAAGCAACGATGCATGAAATTCTTCAAGTGTTCTGAGCCACACAGGTTTTTTAGATGGTCTTTATTATCCAATCACGGCCTAACGTTTCGACGCCTTCGTCTTCCTCAGAGGCCTGAAAGTGGTTCAAAACGTCATCCGTGACTCCAAGCCACCAAACACCTCCCCTAGTCCGGCTAGTTCTCAACCTTCGCTCAGCTTTCCTCTTATAAAAATGTCAGGACAGAAGATGAGCGTACCGAAAGACCACCGCTATATATGGTATTCCGCACCGGAAATGATGGTCGTGGCGGAAGAATAAACTAAACCATAAATGACAATCGAATGTGATCTATAGACCGCATAACGATATGAACGGAAGAAAGTCAGCGGTTATCGACAAACACTCATTCTTGACGTTCATTTCTGGTTTCTTTGCAGAAATCCAGAAAGCCTCTAATGCTTTCCTAGCCGAGGTTCTCCTTTTCACAAGCTAAGATCTTACACTTGATATCAAAGTCTTCTCCATTATGCGCCTCGCTTCCCGCGCTGATACTATCCGATATCAATGGAATGCATAGTGGGAGTTTAATATCATGAGCGTTGTTACCATTCGCAGGCTGTCGAGTACGTGGTAAAGAATGGTAGCCATTACTGCAAGCGATATGGGAAGCTAAATCTCGTGACTCGCATCGTTCCTTTTCTCCGGAGCACATCTGCATAGCCGTATCGAACATATTCCTGATTACAGCGCGCTTCACGGATAAAGGATGGGCAGATTTGACATTCAAGAGGATGTTCTTAGAGCTTTCTTTGCGGTACCATTTGAATTCAGTCATGCCGTTGGACAGCCTTACTTGTGCGTTGAGATAGGGCAGCCATCCGTCGCGTGGTGTCTCTCGTGTGAGCTTTATGTACTGCGACTGCTGGTTGAAAATCTCGAAACACTTGTCCATTTCGGACTGTGTGGAGGTCGCTATACAGCAGTCATCGATATAACGGTACAGCGACGAGTGGGTCGTACCGACGAATTTCTTTCATACACACACACAACCACATCACTCTTTGAAAGCTTGCCACTGTTCGTATGAAAATATGTTAAACATGTTATGTTATGTTATGTTATGTTAAACTATGTTCGTACATTTTTATAAGAGGAAAGCTGAGCGAAGGTTGAGAACTAGCCGGACTAGGGGAGGTGTTTGGTGGCTTGGAGTCACGGATGACGTTTTGAACCACTTTCAGGCCTCTGAGGAAGACGAAGGCGTCGAAACGTTAGGCCGTGATTGGATAATAAAGACCATCTAAAAAAAACCTCTGTGGCTCAGAACACTTGAGGAATACATACGATGCCCAGGTTTAAAGAAAGCGAAACATGGAAACTATTGATGCATGAAATATTAGGTTGTCCCGAAAGTTTTGTCGGTTTTTAAACCACTATAAAACCACGCACAACGAAGATCTGAATGAGTTTCAACATGCATTCGATGCAGCTTTTCCTTCTCTTTCTTACGGTTACATTTAGGAGCCAAGATCCTGTATGGTTTTTTGATAATTGCCACAAATCTTCACTCGTCATTTTTATCTGCTCAGAGTTAAATTTTTTAAAAATTTTATTCCAAAGTTTTGGGAAGGACTAAGCATGGCACAAATAGAACAATTCTCGACTATACGGTAATGTTTTTAGATTTCCCTAAGTTGCTGTTTCTAGCTTCGAAAAATTATTTTTTCGGAGGTCTCGATTTCTGGCAAAACCATGGAACATGCAACTGCGGCAAAAACATGAAAGCTTCTGGAATTTGCGAATTGAAACTTGATTGCTAATAAACATTATTTATGAAACACATCCACGTTTGATTTGTCTTGAAAAAGCAGCTTTTTGGAATTTTCGGTGATTTTACGTGGTAGACGTAATCAAAAAGCGGTGATTTTGTTTGAAATAAATAATTATTTAGGACTTGATAAGCGTGACCCATGTAATCTAAAATAAGTATGATGTAGCCGAAGGTTGGCTCTACATAACAGTTATTAGCGTTTTTCGAAAGCAGCAGGAGGAAAGTTTTTAAAATACAGAAAAGATTTGCGGTTATTGCTGAGCTGCTCAAAAAGCCATGGCGATAACATTGCGAAGATAGGGTAGATCAGAGAGCAAATATGGCTGTAAGAAAGAGGATAAAGATCTGTTTCAAATCATACCTAAACCTTCCATGAATTGGTGTTTTGTGGGTTTTAGTGAGCGATGGAAAAACCGACAAAACTTTCGGGACAACCTAATAGATTGATTCGGTGTAATAGCCTCATCAAACACCCACTTAAGGTCTTTCTCCCTCTCAAAATTCATGCATCATTCGAATGTTTCCCTAAGGAGACCCAATCGGACTAGCATGGGCATTCGCCAATGATATAGTATAGTACAGTATCGCTGTAGTTTCGCTCAGATACATAAATTGTTTGTTGTTAGAGAAGCTTTTCTTGGCGAGTTATAAGGGTGTGACGAACTCAGTGTGCAGCTCAACATACCAAGTTACGGAGGCTCGCGCATATGCGGATTTTACGGTAGCAGAGGAGTGTGCGATAACTAGATACATACCGCTAATGAATTTTGAAAAAAAACGCACAGTCGCCCGACTCATATGACATTACCGTAGCATGGCCGTATCTCGCTTCAGAGCGGGTAAATTTTTTACATAAGAGCACCATTCGACTCAGCTCGGCGCGGCACATCTTCTGATTTATAGAAATGCCTGTTTGGACACAGCAGGAGTCAGATTCTTCGAATCGTTTCAAATTTTTGCTTACGGTAGGTTGCCTTGTGAGTGCATCGAATAAGCACACTTAGTAACCTGCCGTGCCATGAGTGAAAGGA